>CAKNYM010046154.1:82875-94400 GCA_932195095.1 Andricus curvator
CTTATATCTTTGTGAAATCTTTTTCATTCGTTGGAATCATTGAATTATTTGAAATCGTTTCAAATCTTCGAAATGTTTTAAAATCTTTGAAATCTGGTGCACTGTACCTTTTTTGAAATCTTCGGAATTCTTGTATTCTTTCGAAATCTTTACGAAATTTCTCAAATTTTGAAGTATTACATTTTCGTTTAACCTTCTAAAATCTTTTAAAATGATTCAAATTTTTCCTAAAATGTTGAAAAAAATTCTGTGAAATTAAAAAAATGGCCTCAAAATCTCCCAAATTCTTTTTTGAAAATTTAGGAAATGATTTTAAATATTCTCTTAAGATAAATTTTGTAAAATAAAAAATCTTTTTAAATTATCCCTGGAATCTTAAAAAAATGTTATCTTAAAACATTAAAAAATGCTTTTAAAAAACTTAAAAATTTTGTTTGAAAATCTTCAAAAATCAACATTTTCATTAAGATTCGTTGAAATCTTTTCAAGTTATTTTTGAATCTTATTAAAACTTGTAAAAGTGAAAAATATTTTGAAATAATTCAAAGTTTTCCTAGAATTTTTAAAAATCCTGGAAAAATAAAAAAAATTATCTTAAAATCTTCAGGATACTTTACAATTTATTTTTATATATTTTTATTATTAACATTTTCTCAAATTTTGAAGTATTAAATTTTCGTTTAACCTTCTAAAATCTTTTTAAATGATTCAAATTTTTCCTAAAATGTTGAAAAAAATTCTGTGAAATTAAAAAAATGGCCTCAAAATCTCCCAAATTCTTTTTTGAAAATTTCGGAAATGTTTTTAAATATTCTCTTAAGATAAATTTTGTAAAATAAAAACTCTTTTTAATTTATCCCTGGAATCTTAAAAAAATGTTATCTTAAAACCTTAAGAAATGCTTTTGAAAAACTTAAAAATTTTGTTTCAAAATCTTCAAAAATCAACATTTTTTTTAAGATTCGTTAAAATCTTTTCAAATAATTTTTGAAACTTATTAAAACTTCTAAAAGTAAAAAAATATTTTGAAATAATTCAAAGCTTTCCTAGAATTTTTCAAAATCTTGGAAAAATAAGAAAAAATTATCTTAAAATCTTCAGGATACTTTAGAACTTATTTTTATATATTTTTATTATTAACAATTTCTCAAATTTCGAAGTATTAAACTTTTGTTTAACCTTCTAAAATCTTTGAAAATGATTCAAATTTTTCCTAAAGTTTTGAAAAAAATTCTGTGAAACTAAAAAAATGGCCTCAAAATCTCCCAAATTCTTTTTTGAAAATTTAGGAAATGTTTTTAAATGAAACGTTTATTTTTCAATTCTCATGTAAAATTATGTAAATATAAAATTTTTAATATTTCATCTTGATACAAAATGTAGCTTTTTTTTAATTTTCTAATTTTGAAAATTGAATTTTCAAAGTTTGGATTTCAAATTTGTCCTAAAATTTTGAAAAAAATTCTGTGAAATTAAAATTAAAAGAAAAAATTTATTGAAAAATAAAATTGAATTTTCGAGAAAATTTAAGAAGATTTTTAAACATTTCAGATAGGTCAAATCAAAATTGCAACAAAAAAGTTAATCTTCAACCAAATTGTGAAATTATCAAACAAAAAAGATGAATTCTCAAAGAAAAATGTAATAGTTAATATTTTAATTTTCTATCCAAAAGATAAATTTTCAACCAAAAAAGAAGAATGTTCAACTAAAACTAATCTTCAACGAAAATGAAAAAAAAACTTTTTAACAAAGTAGGGCAACTTTTAACGAAGTAGATGAATATCCAAATTTTGAAAATTTAATTTTCTTCAATTTTCAATAATAAAAAATTCAAGGAAAAAGCTACATTCTTTATTCAGATTGAATATTAAAAATGTTATATTTACATAATTTTACATGAAAATTTAAAAATAAACGTTTCAATCCGTATCGAAAATTGAAATTTCAACAGTTGCATATTTAACCGTTTTAATTAAAATTAAAGAAAATTAAATATTGCGTTGTCAACAGTTCAAAATTGAAGAAAATTTAATTTTTTCAATTTTCAACATTTGAATATCCAAATTTTGAAAATTCAATTTTCTTCAATTTTCAATATTAGAAAATTCAAGGAAAAAGCTACATTTTTTATTCAGATCAAACATTAAAAATGTTATATTTACATAATTTTACACGAAAATTTAAACATGAACGTTTCAACCCATATCAAAAATTGAAAATTTAATTTTCAACAGTTGAAAATTGAAGAAAATTTTAATTTTTAATTTTTTTTCCAATTTTCAACGTTTGAATTACCAAATGAGAATTTAAAAATAAATGTTTCAATTCATATTAAAAATTGAAAATTGAATTTTCAACAGTTGCATATTTAACTGTTTAAAATTAAAGAAAATTAAAAATGACATTTTCAACAGTTGAAAAATTAAAATTAAATGAACATTTTAATTCATAAAAAAATAGAATTTTCAGCAGTTGAAATTTGACGAAATTCAATTTTTAATTCTATTCAATTTTCAACATTTGCATTTCCGTTGGTGGAATTTACGTAATTTTACATGATAATTTTATTAATAAACATTTCAATCTATAAGAAAATGAAGATGGAAATTTTTACAGATGCAATATTATTATTATTATATTTTTAAAGAGTGATTTAATTATTCAATTTTACGTTTGTTAAATAAAAATAATTGACTTAAAAGATACATATTCATTTTACAGGGTGTCTACTTAAATCCTGGAAAAAAATTCCCTGACAATTCCAGGTTTTTCCAGGTACAATTTTTAAAGCATTTTTTTTTTAAATCGACTCGGAATATGTATACAGTTTCGTGAGTTTATTATAAATTATGTTCTTTTTTCAGTTTCTAGGTATTCAATTAATATGTTTAATTTAGAAAGCTTTGACAAATTAGATTACAAGATATTCTTAAATATAATAGCAATATCGATTAATTAAATAATTAAATAATACTAAAAAGTTAATTAACGATTTCTTGAATTTTTCTCTTAAGTCCATGAATTTGAATAATAATTCAAATGCATTTTTATTTTATTTTCTTATACTTAAAAATCAGTGCATATCTAAGTAAAATCAATGTGGATAATATACTGAATTCAATAAAAACCGCTTCAAGTCTTTAACGTTTCAAGTAGAAATATTGAATTTTCCATCAAGATAGATCCATTTTTAACCCGATAGTTGAACTTTCAACTAAAAAAAAAAAAACAATTTTCAACCAAATACTTGAATTTTAAACTAGAAAAGATCAGTCTTTAACCAAAAAAAATTGTTAAATTTTCAGTTGAAAAAAATTTCCACAAAAATGATTAAAAAGTTTCAACCAAAGTGATGAATTTTGAACTAAAATGATAAATCTTCAACTGGCATAGGTAAATTTTAAACCAAAAAGATGAATATTCAACTAAAAAAAAAATTGTCAACCAAAAATTGAATAGTTAAATCTTCAGTTAAAAAAATTAATGTTTAGCCAAAGAGCTGCATTTTGAACTAAAATAATGGAATATTCAATTGGAATACTTACATTTTCAGTTAAAAAAAAATTAATTTCAATCCAAAAAACTACTAATTAAAAAAAAAAGATGTTACATTTTCAAACACAGTGATGAATTTTCAACTAAAATGATGAATTTTCAAACTGGAATTGTTGAATTTTTAACCAAAAATATGAATTTTCTACTAAAGTAATGAATCTTTAACTAGAATAATTAAATTTGCAACCAAAAAGATGAATTTTTATTCAAGAAGGTTAATTTCTAATAAAAAATACGAATTTTCAACTAAAAAAATAATTTTTTAACCAAAAATTGAACAGTTTAATTTTTTGTTCAAAAAATTAATGTTCAACCAAAGAGATGAATATTCAACTGGAATAGATGAATTTTAAACCAAAAAGATAAATTCCAAATAAAATTAGGGATATTTAACTGGAATACTCAAATTTTCAACCAAGAAGATGAATTTTCAAACAATATGATCAATTTTTTACCAAAAACGACGATTTAAAAAAAAACATGAATTTTCAACTGAAAGAGACCATTTTTCAACTGAATAGTTGCACTTTGAACTAAAAAAACAAAACAATTTTTAACCACAAATGGAACAGTTAAATTTTTAGTTTAAAGGAAAACAATTTTCAACCAAACTGATGAATTTTTCATTGAAATGATGCATTTTCGACTGGAATAGTTGAATTTCAAGTCAAAATGATGAATTTTCAACTGAAAAAGATAAATTGTCAATCAAAAATTGATTAGTTAAATTTTTAGTTAAAAAAATTAATGTTCAACCAAAGAGCTAATTTTTAACTAAAATAATGGAATATTTAATTGGAATAATAACATTTTCAGTTTAAAAAAAATTAATTTCAACCAAAAAAATACTAATTTTAAAAAAAAACGGTTATATTTTCAAACAAAGTGATGAATTTTCAAACTAGAATGAATTTTCAACTAAAAAAGATAAATTGTCAACCAAAAATTGAATAATTAAATCTTCAGTTAAAAAAATTAATGTTCAGCCCAACAGCTACATTTTCAACTAAAATAATGGATTATTCAATTGGAATAGTTACATTTTCAGATGAAAAAAAATTAATTTCAACCAAAAAAAACATAATTTTCAAAGAATAATTACCTTTTCAAACAAAGTGATGGATTTTTATCTAAAATGATAAATCTTCAAACTGAAATAGTTAAATTTTAAACCAAAAAGGTGAATTTTCAGCAAAAATGATTAATCTTTACCTAGAATAATTGAATTTTTAACTAAAATGATGGAATATTGAACTGAAATACTTAAATTTCCAACCAAGAAGATGAATTTTCAAACAAAAAGAGTAATTTTCTACCAAAAAAAGACGATTTAAAATAAAAATACTTCACTCTTTAACTGAAAAAGACCATTTTTTAACCAAATAGTTGCATTTTGAACTAAAAAAAGACAAATTTTTAACCACAAATGGAAGAAATAAATTTGTAGTTAAAAAAAAATTTCAACCAAAAAGATGAATTTTTAATCAGGAGGGGTAATTTGTAACAAAAATACGAATTTTCAACTCAAAAAGATAATTTTTCAACCAAAAATTGAATAGTTCAATTTTTGTTTAAAAAATTAAAGTTCAAACAGAGATTAATTTTTAATTGGAATAATAAATCTTCAAACAAAAAAAAAACTTTTAACAAAAGAGCTTAACTTTCAACCAAGTAATTAAATTTGCATTCCAAAAAGATGAATTTTGAACAAAAAACGTAGTAGTTGCTATTCCAATCAAAAGAAATTTTAATTTTTAATTAAAAACAAATTCAACCAAAAAAGATGACTTTTCAATTTGAATTGAATTTTCAACTAAGAAAAATTGTTTAGTCAAGGAGAAAAAATTGCAAACAAACTGTTGAATTATCAAGCAAAAAGATGAATTTTCAACCAGCTACTTCAATTTTCAACTAAAAACGATCAATTTTCAACCAAAAATAGAATATTAAAATTTCGGTTAAAAAAAATTAATTAAAAAAAGAAACATAATTTTCAACAAAATAGTTAAATACAGTAATATGAAGCTACTTTTACAAATGAAAAATCATTGTTATTCAATTTTATATATATCAAGTTAAAACAAATTAAGCACACTCTCGAAAAAATTCCCTGACTTTAAAAAAAAAATCCCTTGAACATTTGAATATCCAAACTTTGAAAATTCAATTTTCTTCAATTTTCAAAATTAGAAAATTAAAAATTTAATTTTCAACAATTGGATACTTAACTATTTAAAATCAAAGAAATTTCAAAATTGCATTTTCAACATTTGAAATTGAAGAAAATTGAAAACATTTTTTTTTCTTAATTTTTAACATTTGAATATACAAACTTTGAAAATTCAATTTTCTTCAATTTTCAAAATTAGAAAAGTAAAAAAAAGCTACATTTTTTATCCAGATCAAATATTAAAAATTTTATATTTACATAATTTTACATTAGAATTTAAAAATAAACGTTTCAATCCATATAAAAAATTGAAAATTTAATTTTCAACAATTGGATATTTAACTATTAAAAATTAAAGAAATTTAAAAATTGCATTTTCAACATTTGAAAATTGAAGAAAATTGTAATTTTTTTTTTTTCAATTTTTAACATTTGAATATCCAAACTTTAAACATTCAATTTTCTTTAATTTTCCAAATTAGAAAAGTCAAAAAAAAGCTACATTTTTTATCAAGATCAAATATTAAAAATGTTATATTTACATAATTTTACATGAGAATTTGAAAATAAACGTTTCAATCCATATAAAAAATTGCAATGATTGCAATTTTTATATGGATTGAAACGTTTCTTTTTAAATTCTCATGTAAAATTTGTTAATATAACATTTGTAATATTTAATCTTGATAAAAAATGTAGCTTTTTTGAATTTTCTAATTTTGAAAATTATATTTTCCAAGTTTGGATATTCAAATGTTCAAAATTGAAAAAAAATAAAACTTTCAATTTTCAAATGTGGAAAATGCAATTTTTAAATTTCTTTAATTTTAAATAGTTAAATATCCAACTGTTGAAAATTCAATTTTTAATTTTCTTTAATTTTCAACAGTAAAATGTCCAGCTGTTGAAAATTCAATTTTCCTTTAATTTTATAATATTGAAATTCGAAGAAAATTGAATTTTCAGAATTTAGATATTCAAATGTTGAAAATTGAAAAAAATTAAAAATTTCAATTTTCTTTAATTTTCAACTGTTGAAATTGCAATTTTTTATATGGATTGAAACGTTTATTTTTAAATTCTCATGTAAAATTATATAAATATAACACGTTTAATATTTGATCTTGATAAAAAATGTAGCTTTTTTTTAGTTTTCTAATTTTGAAAACGCCATTTTTAATTTTTTTAAATTTTAAACAGTTCAGTATCCAACAGTTGAAAATTCAATTTTTAATAGGGATTAATTTTGAACAAAAAACGTTAGTAGTTGCTATTCCAATCAACAGAAATTTTAATTTTTAATTAAAAACAAATTCAGCCAAAAAAGATGACTTTTCAATTTGAATTGAATTTTCAACTAAGAAAAATTGTGTAGGCAAAGAGAAAAAATTGCAAACAAACTGTTGAATTATCAAGCAAAAAGATGAATTTTCAACCAGCTACTTGAATTTTCAACTAAAAACGATCAATTTTCAACCAAAAATAGAATATTAAAATTTAGGATAAAAAAAAATTAATTAAAAAAAAGAAACATATTTTTCAACAAAATAGTTCAATACAGTAATATGAAGCTACTTTTACAAATGAAAAATCATTGTTATTCAATTTTATATATATATCAAGTTAAAAACAAATTAAGCACACTCTCGAAAAAATTCCCTGACTTTAAAAAAAAAATCCCTGACAATTCCAGGTTTTTCAGGTAGCGTAGATACCCTGTTTTAAAAATAAAATAGTAAACAAGTTAAAAAAATTGAAACAATAAAAAATAACTTACTTTTTCAACCTCCGCTTCTTTTCCTCAGTTCTCAAAATATTAACAAACGATTCCACAACATTTTTCGGCGACTCCGTTTCCACGATAATATTATAAACTTGACTCAAACTATCAGCCTTGATTTTCGAAGAAGAAATCTCAGAAATTTTCTGAGAAGGTTGCTGCCTAAATTGAGACTGACAGCTTCCCGCACCAGAAAAAAAAGTCTCATCCGAATCCTTAGAAGGCGACTGGGAACGAACTGGAATCTTTTGCTTCAAAATCACCGGCTTTTCTTTCACATTATTAAAAAAAACATCCGGTGTATCAACATCCTCTATAAAATCGCTCTGAGTCTCTTCCGATTCCGTAACTTCTTCAATAAAAGTACTTTCATCTTCAACAACTTTCGGACTCTTCCTGAAAACACAAAAATCCTTTTCACTCGATTTAAGACCATTTAAACTCTCTTCCTCAATTCTGTCATCAACTATTTCCTCGATTTTTTCCTCAAAAAAGGTTTCCTCTTCCTCCTGGATTACTTCTCTCTCTTCGAATTTCGATTTTTCACTCGGAGTTTCCACTTTCACTGATTTTAAACTATCTGAACCACTTTTTCCCTCCGGAAGTCTCTTTTTCCGGAACTTTCGTGACCGCACTTTATTAATAAGAACCGGCGATTTGTTAAATAAAGGCTTATTCTCCTGGCTTGATCCACTCTGCTCGGCTGGGTTCGAGAGACACGAACTGAGGGATGCATTTTTCCTTTCCGGATATTCCGGAAAATTAGAAAACCCCTTTTCACTTGGAGTTTCTTTCAAGGAAAACCTTCTGCGTCGCTTCCTGAGATTCCCGACAATCGGCGACCCGGGCGTCCGCTTTGTGATCGACGAACCCAAAACCGGAGAGGTGGGATAAACAAAATTATCCTCCTCGAAAAACCCTTCGTTCCTACTCAGCCAATCATTCACAAATGACTGATTATCCTGCTTATCAGGGAGAAAATTACCTGCATTTTTCTCCGCGATCTCATCGATTTTGAGGTTAGGTTCTAACCTCTGACCGAAATTTAATTTTTTTACGTACGTCGGTTTCGAGGGTTCTGATTCGTGGCGGGATTTTTTCTTTGCACTTGACATTTGTGCGGCGTAGGATGCAATTTTTCTGACATGCCTAGTACATTTTTTCACGTTTTTCACACACTAGGGAGAAAAGTTCCTGGTGTTTGTGTACACAGTCGGTGGTTGATGTCGGGAGAACATCGGGCGATTTCGCACTTCCTGGCGGAGTTTATTAACGTGAGAAAGTCGTTTTTACACGGAAATTGAAATAGAAGAGAGTTGGGTCGAGGTGATGATTTTTTATGTCACAATTTGCTGTTCGCGTGGAAAATTATTCGAGTAAGAGAACTTGTTGAGCACTGGGAAAAGGATTTTTTGGAGGAGACATCGAAAATCGGGAAAAGTGGGCATAATTTTTGCACTGAATTGTTTAGAGAGGATTTTTTTTCGATATTTGGTGACTGGTTTTTGTTGGTTTTTAGGCTGATTTGAGTATTTGTTATTTTTAGAAATCGAACGGTTGGAAAGTGTGTAAACAATCGGCACGTGCAGTCACGCATGCATTGCTGCGTGCGCAGTCCCGCCATCTTTGCGTTGCCATGGTGACAGTTTGAAAGGCGCGGAAATGGTATCAATATTTGTTTTTTAAATTGTTGGGACTTTTTAACAATATTATTCAATTTTTAGGATTTGAATTTTTAATTGTTAAAAATTCAAGAAAATAGATAAATTTTTTATTGAAAACAAGTGTTGAAAATGTTATATTTACATCATTTTACGTGAGAATTTGAAAATAAAGGTTTCAATTCATATCAAAAATTTAATTTTCAACAGTTCGAGATTTAACTATTTAGAATTAAAGAAATTTCAAAATTGCATTTTCAACATTTGAAAATTGAAAATTCAATTTTCTTTAATTTATAAATTAGAAAATTAAAAAAAAAACTACATTTTTTATCAGGATCAAATATTAAAAATGTTCTATTTACATAATTTTACATGAGAATTTGAAAATAAACATTTCAATCCATATCAAAAATTGAAAACTTAATTTTCAACAAATGGATATTTAACTGTTTAAAAATTAAAGAAATTTAAAAAATGCATTTTCAACAGTTGAAAAATTGTAGTAGTTTGAAATTTTTATTTATTTTTTTTTTTCAATTTTTAACATTTGAATATCCAAACATTGAAAATTCAATTTTCTTCAGTTTTCAAAATTAGAAAATTAAAAAAAAGCTACATTTTTTATCAGGATCAAATATTAAAAATATTATATTTACATAATTTTACATGAGAATTTGAAAATAAACGTTTCAATCCATATCAGAAATGGACAATTTAATTTTCAACAATTGGATTTTCAACTATTTATAATTAAAGAAATTTAAAAATTGCATTTTCAACATTTGAAAATTGAAGAAAATTGAAATTTTTATTTTTTTTTTCAATTTTTAATAATTGAATATCCAAACTTTGAAAATTCAATTTTCTTCAATTTTCAAAATTATAAAAGTAAAAAAAAGCTACATTTTTTATCAAGATCAAATATTAAAAATATTATATTTACATAATTTTACATGAGAATTTGAAAATAAGCGTTTCAATCCATATCAAAAATTGAAAATTTAATTTTCAACAGTTGGAGATTTAACTATTTAAAATTAATGAAATTTAAAAATTGCATTTCCAACATTTGAAAATTGAAGAAAAATTGAAATTTTTATTTTTTTTTTCAATTTTTAACATTTGAATATCCAAACTTTGAAAATTCAATTTTCTTCAATTTTCAAAATTAGAAAAGTAAAAATAAAGCTACATTTTTTATCAAGATCAAATAATAAAAATTTTATATTTACATAATTGTACATGAGAATTTAAAAATAAACGTTTCAATCCATATAAAAAATTGCAATTTCAACAGTTTAAAATTGAAAAAAATTGAAATTTTTTCAATTTTCAACATTTGAATATCTAAATTCTAAGAATTCAATTTTCTTCCATTTTCAATATTACAAAATTCAAGGAAAAACCTACGTTTTTTATTAAGATAAAATATTCGAAATGTTATATTTACATAATTTCACATGAAAAATTAAAAATAAATGTTCCAATCCATATAAAAAATAGAAAATTGAATTTTCAACTGTTGAAAATTGAAGGAAATTGACATTTTTTCAAATTTCTACATTTAAATATCCAAATTTTGAAAATTCAATTTTCTTCAATTTTCAGTATTAAAAAATTCAAGGAAAAGGCTACATTTTTCATTAGGATCAATTATTAAAAATGTTATATTTACATCATTTTACATGAGAATTTGAAAATAAACGTTTCAATCCATATAAAAAATTTAAAATTGAATTTTCAACAGTTGGATATTTAGCTATTTAAAATTAAATAAATTAAAAAATTGCGTTTTCAACATTTGAAAATTGAAGAAAATTGAAATTTTTGTTTATTTACTTTTTTCAATTTTCAACATTTGAATATCCAAACTTTGGAAATTCAATTTTCTTCAATTTTCAAAATTAGAAAATTAAAAAAAAACTACATTTTTCATCAAGATCAAATATTAAATATGTTATATTTACATAAGTTTACATGAAAATTTAAAAATAAACGTTTCAATCCATATCAAAAATTGCAATTTCAACAGTTGAAAATTGAAGAAAATGAATTTTTTTTCAATTTTCAACATTTGAATATCTAAATTCTAAAAATAAAATTTTCTTTGACTTTCAATATTAGAAAATTTAAGGAAAATTGAATTTTCAACAGTTGTACATTTAACTGTTGAAAATTAAAGAAAATTAAAAGTTGCATTTTCAACAGTTGGACATTTAACTATTTAAAATTAAAGAAATTTAAAAATTGCTTTTTCAACATTTGAAAATTGAAGAAAATTGAAATTTTTGTTTATTTACTTTTTTCAATTTTTAACATTTGAATATCCAAACTTTGAAAATTCAATTTTCTT
>CAKNYM010046154.1:95059-105109 GCA_932195095.1 Andricus curvator
CTTTGAAAATTCAATTCTCTTTAATTTTCAAAATTACAAAATTAAAAAAAAAGTTACATTTTTTATTACGATCAAATATTAAAAATGTTATATTTACATAATTTTACATGAAAAATTAAAAATAAACGTTTCAATCCATATCAAATATTGAAAATTGAGTTTTCAACAGTTGGATATTTAACTGTTTAAATTAAAATTAGAGCAAATTAAATATTGCATTTTCAACATTTGAATATCCAAATTTTGAAAATTTAATTTTCTTCAATTTTCAATATTAGAAAATTTAAGGTAAAAGCTGCATTTTTTAGCAAGATCAAATATTCAAAATGTTATATTTACATAATTTCACATGCAAATTTAAAAATAAATGTTCCAATCCGTATCAAAAATTGAAAATTTAATTTTCAACAGCTGGATATTCAACTGTTCAACATTAAGGAAAATTAAAAATTGCATTTTCAACAGTTGAAAATTGAAGAAAATTGACACTTTTTTCAAATTTCAACATTTGAATATCCAAATTCTGAAAATTCAATTTTCTTTGATTTTCAATATTAGAAAATTCAAGGAAAATTGAATTTTCAACAGTTGGACATTTAACTGTTGAAAGTTTAAAAAATGAAAAATTGAATTTTCAAAAGTTGGATTGTTTAACTATTTAAAATTAAAGAAATTTAAAACTTCCATTTTCAACATTTTAAAATTGAAGAAAATTGAGATTTTTAATTTTTTTCCAATTTGCAACATTTGAATTACCAAATTTTAAAAATTCAATTTTCAATATTAGAAAATTCAAGGAAAAAGCTACATTTTGTATTAAGATCAAATATTAAAAATATTATATTTACATAATTTTACGTGAAAATTTAAAAATAAACGTTTTCATCAATATCAAA
Organism: Andricus curvator; assembly: GCA_932195095.1. Taxonomy (NCBI): domain Eukaryota; kingdom Metazoa; phylum Arthropoda; class Insecta; order Hymenoptera; family Cynipidae; genus Andricus; species Andricus curvator. The sequence goes on from CAKNYM010046154.1 coordinate 95,956, forward strand.
AATTGAAAATTGAATTTTCAACACTAACAAATTTAAGAAAATTAATTTTTTTTATATTTTCAACATTTGAATATCTAAATTTTGAAGATTCAATTTTCTTCCATCTTCAATATCAGAAAATTCAAGGAAAATGCTACATTTATTACCGAGATCAAATATTACAAATGTTATATTTACATAATTTTACATGAAAATTTACAAACAAACGTTTCAATCCACATCAAAAATTGAAAATTTAATTTTCAGCAGTTGGATATTTAACTATTTTAAATAAAAGAAATTTAAAAATTGCATTTTCAACATTTGAAAATTGAAGAAAATTGAAAATTTTAATTTCTTTCAATTTTCAACATTTAAATATCCAAATTTTGAATATTTAAGGAATTTAAAAATAAACGTTTTCATCTATATCAAAAATTGAATTTTCAACAGTAAAAAATTTAAGAAAATAAAATTTTTTTTTTCAGTTATCAAGATTTTAAGATCCAAATTTTGGAGATTCAATTATGTTCCATTTTCGAATATCAGAAAACTCAAGGAAAAAGCTACATTTTCATTAAGGCCATGTGACGAGTGGGTCACGTGACCGGATTCCTACCTTACCAGCACTTTTTTTATTTGTCAACTTATTTTCACACGAAGCGCCACATCGAGTTGAAAATTTGGGTTACTAAAGAAGAAGCACTAAGAAACGCGGCTCTGATCCTATTATTATTATTATACCATTAAGCCATTTCCCTTTCGGGGTAGGCGTGACTTGCTCGGTTGGAGAATAGTAGTGTGTATGTGGGTATATAGGTATAAGGTAGGTAGGAATATAGGTATGAGGTGGATAGGCATATAAGTGTTAGGTATATATATTTTAGATTGATCTGGAATTCTCGTGTTATTTATTTAAATGACACGTTTACTACGCAACACTGCTCCGACCCAGGTTGCTGATCAATCTCTCTAGCGATCACCCCAAGTGAAGAGCCTCACAAAATTGTTATGTATGGTTCTCCACTTGGGCCCATTAGTATCCAAGATCTTTGTTTCAGGCGTCATTCATTCTACTGTCATTCTGTTTACAAACTATTTGTCGCCACACTTTTCTGTCCTGGCATACTATTCTAGCTTCCTTCACGTCCATGCATTTTTTCATGCAAGCTCTTGTGTTCCTATGGCTTCTTATGTCTCTACGGATTAATGTCTCATTTACAGATTCTAACCATTCTTTCGGCGGTCTACCTCTGGGCATTCTGCCATTTACTTTACCTTTGTACACTTGTTTGGTCAGTCGCTCATCTTTCATTCTTTCAAGATGTCCGAACCATCTTAACTGATTTCTTTCCCATGTGTCAACTATTGTCTCTTTTGCACCACATTCTTTGAGGATTGTCTCGTTTCGGACTTTGTCCATTAGTGTTTTCCCGCATATTATGCGCAGAGGTTTCATGCCGATCGCGTTAATTTTACTCCTGTCCTTTTCTTGACAGGTCCATGTCTCGCTACCGTATAGTACAGTCGGTACGAATATAGAATTGTGTATGGCCATTTTAGCTTTTTTTGATATGTTTTTATTTGTTAGGATGGACCCTGCTCTACCGATAACCTGTTTACCCTTATTTATGCGCCTATCTAACTCCCCATCTATTTTTCCGTCGCTAGTGAATAGACTACCTAGATATACGTACTTGTCAACTTGTTCTAATCTCTCATCATTTAGGACAATGTTGCACATTGTTTTCTCACTCTTTCCCTCAAACACCATGATTTTTGTTTTATTTACGTTAATTTTGAGTCCCATGTCCTTCATGCTTGTATGAAGTTTATTCAACATTCTTTGCAAGTCCTCGACTGATTCTGCCATAACAATCTTGTCATCTGCGAAAGCTAACCCACGTACCTTAACTGTTTGGAGATCTACACCTTCTTCGTCGAAGAGTGCAGTTCTTAGACACTTATCCATGAATATGATAAATAGCCACGAGGACATAACGCATCCTTGTTTCACGCCTTGCATAATATCGAACCAGTCACTCAGTTTCCCGTTTACCCTTACGCTCGCTTTACTACCTGTATATATTGTTTTTATTGCTTGCAGGAGCCCTCCATTTACTCCGTATTCTTTAAGAACTTCCCAAAGTTTACTTCTATTTACCGTGTCAAATGCTTTTTCTAGGTCAATAAATGCACAGAAAACTTTCTTTCCTACTCTCAAGCTTTTTTCTGTGATCTGTCTTAGGCTAAATATCTGATCTGTACATGATCTTCCTGGCATAAATCCACTTTGGACTTCCCATATTTTTTCTTCTGTGATTTCCATTACCCTACGAATAAGTATTTTTGAGTATATTTTACTTACGGTACTTAGTAGGCTGATACCTCTGTAATTACTGCAGTTGTTTTTATCTCCCTTTCTTTTGTATATTGGTACGATAATCGCTTTTTTCCAATCGTCTGGGACTTTCCCCGTCTCGATACATAAATTTATGAATTCGCACAACCTGTGAGGTATGTACTCGCCACCGTATTTGAGCATTTCAGCACTAATACTGTCTATGCCAGCAGCCTTACCGTTTTTCAAGTTCTTAATTATGTCTCGGACCTCAGTGACACAGACTTTTTCAATTGGGTTTTCTAATGCATTATGTTCTATGTCGCAGTTTTGTTGTTCTATATCTTCACCTCCTAATAGTTCTTTAAAAGAGTCTTTTAAAGCGTCTACTATCCCGTCTATATCATATAGCATTTCACCTTTGCTGTTTCTCATGCTAGCAATCTCTGTACTTTTACTTTCCTTCAACTGTTTATATAGTAGTTTCATTATTCCTCCAAAGCCGTTTTGTATTTTGTTCTCTTCTTCTGTTCTGATTTTTTCTTTACTCTCCTTGACTAGTCGTTTCATTTTCCTCTTTTTGTCTTTGTAATCATTTTTGAGTCTATTTCTCTCCTCATCGCTAAGACCTGTCATGTTTAATGTTCTCGTGTGCGCTTTTTTCTTTTCTCGCTGGGCTGCTTGAATTTCATCATTCCACCATGCATCACCAGACTTTCTTCCTACCACTGCCGTACCACACACTTCAATTGCAGTTTTAACAATGGTATCCCGTAATAAAGCCCACGCGCCCTCTATATCTTTATTGCTCGTAAGCGCTTCCCAAGTTGCCCTACCAATGCGTTCGCTTAACTTATTTTGAAACTCTATTCGCACTTCCGGTTTCTGTAAATTTTCAATCTTTATTCGAGTTTGTTTCGTTTTTTCTGTTCTCTTTCTTTTCCATCCCCGGCCTAAGTTTATTTTAGAGATTAAAAGATAATGATCAGTATTGCATTCGGATCCCCTCATGACTCTTGTATCTATAACTAGTTCTCTTAGTCTTTCATCTGCAATAACGAAGTCAATTATACTGCGGTTATTTCCTTTACACCAAGTGTACGTGTGGATCATTTTATGTCGAAACCAAGTATTGGTAATAAATAGGCCCTTTTCTAAGCATAAGCTAACTAATTTTTCCCCGTTATAATTTTTTCTTGGATCCCCAAATTTACCTAGTACCCTTTCTGTATCTGTATCCTGACGTTGAACGCCGACCCATCCGTTCATATCTCCTAGCAGAATTATTCTTTCACCTTGATCGCAAGTACTTATTGTGTCATTTAAAGTGTCCCAGAAAGCGTCTTTGACTTCTCGCGGCTCACTGTCAACTGGGGCGTAGCACGCTATGATAAATAACCTTCTGATTCCTACCTTCATTCTAGCCCACAACAATCTGGGAGATACAAAATCATGATCTTTGAGATGCTGTCTTGCTTTTTCATTCATAATTAAACCGACCCCTTGACTACGATTTGATTCACTACCTACTCCTGACCATACCTAAATTTTCATAATTATGAAAAAAGCAAAAAAAAAATGTGTTATAAAAAAAATTTTGTATACTAATAAGAATTTAGGACCAGAGCCGCGTTTCTTAGTGCTTCTTATTTATTATCCCAAATTTTCAACTGAATGTGGCTATTCGTGTGAAAATAAGTTGACAAATAAAAAAAGTGCCGGTGAGGTAGGAATCTGGTCACGTGACCCACTCATCACATGGCCTTAAGATCAAATATTAAAAATGTTATATTCACATAATTTTACATGATAATTTAAAAGTAAATGTTTAAATCCATATTAAAAATTGAAAATTGAATTTTCAACAGTTGGATATTTAACTGTTCAAAATTAAAGAAAATAAAAAATGGCATTTTCAACAGTTGAAAATTGAAGAAAATTGAAATTTTTTCCAATTTTCAACATTTGAATTACCAAATTTAAAAGATTCAATTTTCAATATTAGAAAATTCAAGGAAAAAGCTACATTTTTTATTCAGATCAAATATTAAAAATATAAAATTTAAAAAAAATATAAAAAATTGAAAATTGCGTTTTCAAAAGTTGAAAATTGAAGAAAATGGAATTTTCTTTTTTTTTTCAATTTTTAACATTTGAATATCCAAATTTTGAAAATTCATTTTTCTTCAATTTTTAAATAAATATTAGAAAATTCAACGAAAATTCAATTTTCAACAGTTGGAAATATAATTGTTGAAAGTTAAAGTTGAAAGTCAATAGTTGAAAATTTAAGAAAATTGGACATTCAATAGTTGAAAATTGGAAAAAATTGAATGTTCAACTGTTTAAAATTTTTCTGCTGAAAATCGGATTTTCAGCAGTTGAATTGTCAATTTCCTTCAATTTTGAACTGTTGAATAGTTGACTTGTATATTTTCAACAGTTAAATTTTCAACTGTTAAATTTCCAACTGTTAAAAAATTATGAAAATTAAAACTTCATATAGTAGAATTGAAATGTTCAGTTATTAAATTATGATGTAAAATTATGTATTGATAAAATTTTGAATACAAAATTTCGCTTTTTTCCTGAATTTTCAACTATTAATATTGAAGAAAATTGAATTGTAGAATTGAATTGAATTGAAATTTTCAACAGCTGGAGATTAATTTGTTTAAAATTGAAGAAAATAATTGACCATTCAACTGTTGAAAATTGATTGTTCAAAATTTTGATTTCCAACAGTTGAAAATCTGAAAATATAGAAAGTTGAAGAAAATGGACAATTCCACTGTTGAGAGTTTCAAATTGCATTTTCAACAGTTGAAAATTAAATTTTTTATTTGTTCAATTTTGAACATTCAAGTTCTCAACTGTTGAAAATTCAATTTTCTTCTATTTTCAACAATGAGAAATTAAAAAAAAAGAAATTTTATATAAAAACAAGTGTTAAAAATGTTATTTCTACAAGAGATTTTAATAAATAAACATTTCAATATATAAAAAAGAAGAAAAGTAAAAATTGAATTTTGTTGAAAATAGAACAAATTGACAATTAAACGGTTGAAAAATGAATTTTCAAGATTTAAATTTTCAATTCAAAAAGCGAAGTTTCGGATTAAAAGTAAATGTGAAAAATGTTTTATTAACATAATTTTACATGTGAATTTTAGAAAAAAAAAACATTTTAATCTATAAAAAATGGTATTGTCAACAGTGTTGTAAATTCAACTGTTCAAAATGGAAGAAAATTAAATTTTGAATTTTCACCAGTTAGAAATTGAAAAGAAAAAATTGCAAATTTAATTGACGAAATTTATTTATTTATTTTCAACAGTTGATATTACAACTGTTGGTTTGTTGAGATTTGGAGAAAGTTGAAAATTCAATTTTCTTCCATTTTCTACAGTTGAAAATTCCATTAAAAAACGAAATTTTGTATAAAAAAACAAGTTTGAAAATTTTATATTCACATAATTTATTACATGAGAATTTCACAAAAAAACATTTCAACCCATACAAAAATTGTAAAACTGAATTTTCAACAGCTGGAAATTCACTGTTTAAAATTGAAGATAATTGACATTCAACTGTTAAAAATTGATTGTTCAACATTTTAATTTCCAACAGTTGAAAATTGGAGAAAATGAAAAATTCAAGAAAATTGAAGAAAATGGATTATTCCAATGTTGAAAATCAAAAATTGCATTTTCGCCAGTTGGAAATTGAAGAAAATTTATAAGTTGAAAATTGATGAGAATATAAAAATCATTTGTTGAGAATTGGAGAAAGTTGAGAAAATCAATTTTCAATTTTTTTCCCATTTTCTACAGTTGAAAACTACAGAAAAAACGCAATTTTGTATAAAAAAACAAGTGTTACAAATGTTACATTTACATAATTTTACATGAGAATTTAATAAATACTCATTTCAGCCCATAAAAAAAATTAAACACTGAATTTTCAACAGCTGGAAATTAAATTGTTTAAAATTTAAGAAAATAAATTGTTCAACATTTTAAGATTCAACAATGGAAAATAGTAGAAAATGAAACATTGAAAATTGCATTTTCACCACTTGGAAATTGCAGAAAAATTATCATTTGAAAATTGAGAAAAATATATCATTCATTTGTTGAGAACTGAAGAAAGTTGAAAATTCAATTTTCAATTTTCTTCCATTTTCTACAGTTGAAAATTCCAGGAAATAACGACATTTTGTATAAAAAAAAACAAGTATTATAAATGTTATATTTACATAATCTTTCAAGAGAATTCAATGAATAAACATTTCAATCTATAAAAAAAGGATAAAATCAAATATGGAATTTTCTTCAATTTGCTTTCTTCCAATTGTTGAAAATAGAGAAAAAATGACAATCAAACGGTTGAAAAATGAATTTTCAACATTAACATTTTCAATGTAGTTAAAAAACTTAGAAGTTCAGCTGTTGAAAATTAAAAATTTAACTGTTGAAAATTAATTTTTCAATTTTCTTCAATTTTCAATATCTGAGAATTAAAAAAAAGCGAAATTTCGTATTAAAAATAAATGTGAAAAATGTTTTATTAACATAATTTTACATGAGAATTTAATAAATAAACATTTCAATCTCTAAAAAATGGAATTTTCAACAGTTGTAAATTCAACGGTTCAAAATGGAAGAAAATTGAAAATTGAATTTTCACCATTTGGAAATTGAAGGAAATTGAACATTCAACTGTTGAAAATTCAAGACTAAAGCAGTAGATTTATCAACTTCCTTCAATTTTCGACTTTTGAAAATGGACTTTTCAGCAGCTGAATTTTTAATTTTTTTTTCAACTGTTAAAAATGGTAGGAAATGGAATTTTCAATAGTTGCATTGTCATTTTTTATCAATTTTTAACAGTTGAATTTTCGATTTTTTCATTTTTTTTTTATTTTCAATTTTTAAAATTAAATTTTTTTTAAACTTTCATTTTCAATTGTCGCGAATGCAATTTTTTATTTTTTCAAATTTTTAATTGTCGAAAATTCAATTTTTAATTTTCTTCAATATTCAACATTTAAATTTACAACTGTTGAAAATTCGTTTTTCAATTTTTGATATGGATTCAAATGTTTTTTTTTAATTTTCATCTAAAATTATGTGAATATAACATTTTTAGCATTATAATAATATTAGGACTAATAATTATAAAAATTATAGAAATAACAAATAATATTAAAATATATAATAAAATATATTTTTTTTAAATCTATTATTATATACTTGATTTTAACATAAAATTTGCATTTTTTCGTGAATTTTCAACTGCTGAAAATTCAAAAGTTAAAAATGGAATTTTCAAGAGTTGAACTTTTAATTTTCAACAGATGAATATTCAATTTATTCTTCAATTTTAAAGAGTTTTCATTTTTTAAAGGTTGAATTGTCATTTTTGTCAATCATCAACAGTAGAATTTCAAACTGTTGAAAATTCAATTTTCAATTTTTTTATGTGTTGAAATGTTTATATATTAAATTCTCATGTAAAATTATGTAAGTGTAACGTTTCTAACACTTGTTTGTAATAAAAAGTTTAGTTTTTTTCTTGAACTTTCAACTATTGAAAATTAAAGGAAGTTATAAATTCAATTTTCAACTTTCTTCAATTTTCAACGAGTTTTTAATTTTCTTCAATATTTAACTGTTGAAAATTAAATTTTTAATTGTTAAATTGTCAATATTCAACAGTTCAAAATGGAAGAAAATTGACAATTTAACTGTTGAAAATTGAATTCTCAACAGTTAAATTTCGAAGAAAATTGAAAATTCATCTGTTGAAAATTGAAGAAAGTTGAAATTTCAATTTCTAATTTTGTGCAGTTTTCAACATTTGAATTTCCCACTGTTGAAAATTCAATTTTCTGCAATAGTCGAAAATTCAATAAAAAAGTCAAATTTTGTATTAAAAAATATTGTGAAAAATTGTATATTCACATAATTCCACATTATAATTTAATGTGGAATTTAACTGTTGAAAATTGAAGAAAATTTCGAATTCTAGTGTTCAAACTTTGGATTCACTATCCCCCATTTACAATGTAATAATAAAAAAAAATTAAAAGCAAAAATTAAAAAATTCAGTAATGTTTTAAAATATCCAAAAAATTTAGAATTTGAAAAGTTATCCTTTAGGATTAATCAATTTATAAAAAAACAAATTAAAAAAATTATAAGCTACAAATTGAGTTATTGGAAATAAATTTCCTTGCGTGTTTTATTATACTACAAATTCCAAGAAGACTTATAATTTATTCTAACCAATCAAAGTTTAAACTCTTTTATATCCTGCATTCTGAAGTTTATTAATTAATCTTAATTTTAATTAAAGTTGAAGCCCTCACAAAATAAACTTCTGAATTTAAATTAAGCGTAATATATTTCAAAGTAAGTTCAATAGTCTGACTGATGCCTTCTTGTAATATACAACTATTTTATTTGCCTTTACAGTATACGAATTTTTAACTATTGAAAATGAAAGAAAACTGAATTTAACAGTTGGAAATTGAACCAAATTAAAAATCGAATTTTTAACTTTCTTTAATTTTCTTCAATATTTATCTGTTGAGAATTAAATATTCAATAGTTGAATTGTCAATTTTCTTCAATTTTCAATTGTTGAAAATTAAATTTTCGATTTTCAACTGTTGAAAATAGTAGAAAATAAAATTTTAAATAATTGAATTGTCATTTTTCTTCAATTTTCAACTGTTGAAAATTCAGAATTTGAATTTTCAACTTTCTTCAATTTTCAACAGCTGAATTTTCAATTTTTACAAATTTTCAGTACTTGAAAATTCAACAG
>CAKNYM010046154.1:105119-120420 GCA_932195095.1 Andricus curvator
AGTTGAAAATGGACAATTCTACTTTTCAACAGTTCAAAATTGAAGAATATTGACAGTTCAACTTTTAAAAATTCAATTTACAATAGTTGAATTTTCAATTTTCTTAAATTTTCAACTGTCAAATCGCAATTTTTAATTCTTAATTTCGGGATTGAAGTGTTGATTTATTGAATTTACATGTAAAATTAGGTAAAAAATTTTAAGTCTCAATTTTATTACAAAATTTCGCTTTTTTTCTTGAAATTTTAACTATTGAAAATTGAACAGAATTGAAAATTGAACTTTAACAGTTGAAAATTCAAATATTGAGAATGGAATTTTCAACTTTCAAAAGACGAATTTTTAATTTTATCTAATTTTCATCTTTTAAAAATGGAATTTTCAGCAGTTTGATTTTGATTTTTTTTTTCAATTGTAAACTGTTAAAAATAGTAGAAAATTTACAAATTTAATTCTTGATAGTTAAATTGTCAATTTTCTTCAATATTTAACGGTTGAGAATTCAATTTTCAACAGTTGAATTTTGTCAATTTTCTTGAATTTTCAATTGTTGAAAATTGAATTTTCAGCAGTTAAATTTTGAATTGTTACCTGTTGAAAATAGTAAAAAAAAAAGAATTTTATGTATTTGAATTGTCACTTTTGTTCAATTTTCAACTGTTGAAAATTCAAAATTTAAATTTTTACAAATTTTCAGTACTTGAAAATTCAACAGTTGAAAATGTAACTATTGAAAATGGAAAATTCTACTTTTCAACAGTCCAAAAGTGAAGAATATTGAGAGTTCAACTTTTGAAAATTCAATTTACAATAGTTGAATTTTCAATTTTCTTGAATTTTCAACTCTCAAATTGCAATTTTGAATTTTTAATTTCTGGATTGAAGAGCTTTTTTATCGAATTTTCACGTAAAATTATGTAAAAAATTTTAAGTCTTGTTTTTATTATAAAATGCCGCTTTTTTCTTGAAATTTTAACTATTAAAAATTGAACAGAATTGAAAATTGAACAGAATTGAAAATTGAACTTTAACAGTTGAAAATTCAAATATTGAGAATGGAACAAAGTCAGAAATGGAATTTTCAACTTTCAAAAGATGAATTTTTATTTTTCTTTATTTTTCATCTGATAAAAATGTAATTTTCAGCAATTTAATTTTGATTTTTTTCAATTTTCAACTGTTGAAAATAGTACAAAATGGAATTTTAAATAGTTGAATTGTCATTTCTCTTCAATTTTCAACTGTTGAAAATTCAAAATTTTAATTTTCAATTTTTATCTTACTTCAATTTCGAACAGCTGAATTTTCAATTTTTTTAAATTTTGAACACTTCAAAATCCAACAGTTGTTTTAACAGTTGTCCAACTGTTAAAAATTCAGTTTTCAATTTTTGTTATGGATTGAAGTGTTAATTAACATTTCACGTAAAATTATGTAAATATAAAATTTTAACCCTTGTTTTTAATACCAAATTTCGATTTTTTCTCGAATTTTCAACTATTGAAAATTGAACAGAATTGAAAATTGAATTTTTAACAGTTGGAAATTCAAATATTAAAAATGGAACAAAATTAGAAATGCAATTTTCAGCAACTTTGAAAAGATGAATTTTTAATTTTCTTTAATTTTCAACTGTTGAAAATAGAGTAAAATTTAAAATTGAATTTTCAGCAGTTTAATTTTGACTTGTTTTTTAATTTTCAACAGTTGGAAATAGTAGAAAATGGAATTTTTAATAGTTAAAAATGTCATTTTCCTCCAGTTTTCAACTGTCAAATAAAATTCAAAATTTAAATTTTCAACTTACTTTAATTTTCAACAGCTGAATTTTAAATTTTTAAAAATTTTCAATACTTGAAAATTTAACAGTTGAGAACGTTACTGTTGAAAATGGACAATTCTACTGTTCAACAGTTCAAAATTGAAGAATATTGAAATGTTATATTTACTTACAAATTTCAAAATAAAAATTACAATCAATATAAAAGATTGAAAATTGAAGAAAATTAAAAATTGTATTTTCACCAACTGGAATATAAAGAAAATTCAGCTGTTAAAAATTGAAGAAAAGTGAGAGTTCAAATGTTGAAATTTAAAAACACAACTGTTGAAAATCGATAATTCAATTTTTAATTTTGTTCAGCTTCAACATTTGAATTTTCAACTCTTGAAAATTCAATTTTCAATAGTTGAAAATTTAAGAAATAAGCAAAATTTTTTGTTAAAACAAGGGTTAAAAATGTTATGCTTATATGATATTACATGAAAATTTAAAAATAAAACATTTAAATCCATATCGAAAATTATGTTTTGAGAGTTAAAAATTAAAGAAAATTGACAGTTGAAAATTGAAAATTGATGTGTAAATAATTGAACAATATTGAACATTCAATTTATAATTTTGTTAATTTTTCAACATTTGAATTTCCAACTGTTGAGAATTCAATTACCTTCAATTTTTAATAGTTGCAAATTCAAGGAAAAAGCGAAATTTTGTGGTAATAAATATTTTTAAAAATGTTATGTTTGCATAATTTTACATGATAATTTAATAATCAAACATTTCAATTTTTTATGAATTTAAATGTTTATTGATGAAATTATCATGTAAAATTATGTAAATATAATATTTTTAACAATAGTTTTTACCAGAAATTTTTTCTTGAATTTTGAACTATTGAAAATTGAAAATTGAATTTTCAACAGTTGGAAATTCAGATATTGAAAATTGAACAAAATTGAAAAATGAATTTTCAACTTTCTTTTACTTTCAATACTTAAATTTTCATTTTTTTTTAAATTTCCACCTGGTGAAAAAGCAATTTTTAATTTTCTTCGGTTTCCAACAGTTTTTCTTGAATTTATAACTATTGAAAATTGAACAGAATTTAAAATTGAATTTTAAATAATTGGAAATTCAGATATTGAAAATGGAACAAAATTAGAAATGCATTTTTCAACTCTCATCAATTTTCAAAAGATGAATTTTCAATTTTCTTTAATTTTCAACTGTTGAAAATTGAGTAAAATTAAACGTTGAATTTTCAGCAGTTTAGTTTCGATTTTTTTTTCAATTTCCAACTGTTGAAAATGCTATTTTCAATTTTCTGCCAAAGTAACAGTTGAATTTTTAACCGATGAAAATTCAATTTTCAATTTTTGTTATGAGTTAAAATGCTTATTTATTAAATTCTCATGTAAAATTATATAATTATAAAACAAGCCAAAAAGACGAATTTTCTACTAAACAGTTGAATTATCAACAATAAAATATGAATTTTCAAAAAAAAAGTTCATTTTCAATCAGAAAAGACGAGTTTTCAACAAAATAGATAAATTTTTAACCAAATAGTTACATTTTCATCCAAGAAGATTAATTTTTTACCAAAAAGACAAATTTTCAACAAATTTAGGAATTTTCAACTAAATATTTAAATTTTTAAACTTAAAAAGAACAATATTTAACCAAAAATGGAGTATTTAAATTTTTTTTAAACAGAATTAATTTTAATTTTTAATAAAAGGACTAATTTTTTACAAAACAGTGTAATTTTGTACAAAATAATTGAATTTTCAAGCCAAAAAGACGAATTTTCTATTAAACAGTTGAATTTTCAACAATAAAATATGAATTTTCAAGAAAAAAAGTTTATTTTCAATCAGAAAAGACGAGTTTTCAACAAAATAGATAAATTTTTAACCAAATAGTTAAATTTGTATCCACGAAGATTAATTTTTTACCAAAAAGACGAATTTTCTACAAATTTAGAAATTTTCAACTAAATATTAAAATTTTTCAACTTAAAAAGAACACTATTTTAATTTTTTTTAAAGAGAATTAATTTTAATTTTTAATAAAAAAGACTGAATTTCTACAAAACAGTGTAATTTTGTACCAAATAGTTGAATTTTCAAGCCAAAAAGACGAATTTTCTACAAAACAGTTAAATTTTCAACAATAAAATATGAATTTTCAAGAAAAAAAGTTTATTTTTAATCAGAAAAGACGAGTTTTCAACAAAGTACATATATTTTTAACCAAATAGTTAAATTTTAATCCAAGAATATTAATCTTTTTAAAAAAGACGTATTTTCAACAAATTTAGAAATTTTCAACTTAATATTGAAATTTTTCAATTTAAAAAGAACACTATTTTACCGAAAGTGGAGTAGTTGAATTTTCTTTCGAGGGAATTGATTTTCGGTAAAAGAAATTTATTTCTACAAAACAGTATAATTTTGTACCAAATAGTTGAATTTCAAGCCAAACAGAAAAAAATTTTCAACAAAATATTTCAAAAATCAGTTAAATGAAAAATAATTTTCAACAAACAAAATCATTCATTTTTAACAAATGAAATCAATTTTCAAGCAAATAATAAGATTCTTAACCAAAAATAGTTCGGTGTTATTATTTGGTTCTATTAATATAAAAAAAATAGAATTTATTCATAAAAGACGATTTTTCAACAAAACTAGAGCCTTATACGCGCGCTCCGTGCGCGACCAATTTATTTACATGTATTTGTTTTATTTGGAAATGAATTTCAATAAAATACCATGAAATTAATTTTTACTTCAATAATTTTGATTTTTACACGGCTTCGCATGGATACCATCTCACGATGCAGAATAAATAATTCTGTAAAAAATAGAGCCTATTCGTTGAAAAATAGCCAGACTCTAAATTTTGTAATCGAAATTGTTTAAATAATTAATAATTCTTGTAAATTTACAAAACATAGTAAGGAGTCACCGGAAAGATAATCTTAGTTGACTCCGCAAACAAATTGGTCTGAATGTGTTCATGAAAATTGTTTAAATAATTAATAATTATTGTAAATTTTCAAAGTATCCTAGGAAAGAGGTATTTGAAAAACATTCTTTATTGAGTCCGTAAACAAATTGAGCCTATTTTTTTAAAAAATAGCCAAACTCTTGATTTATTTATCAAAATTGTTTAAATAATTATTCATTCTTTGAAATTTGCAGAGCATTATAGCAAAAAATCACTGCAAAGATATTCTTACTTAATTCTATAAAAAATGGAGCCTATTCGTTAAAAAATAACCAAACTCTCAGTTTGTAAATTAAAATTGTTTAAATAATTGAAAATTATTGTAAGTTTAGAAAGCAACATAGATAACAGTCACCGAAAAGATATTCTTAGTTGAATTCGTAAACAAAGTCAGCCTATTTGTTGAAAAACAGCCAAACTCTGAATATGTGTATGAAAATTGTTAAAGTAATCAACAATTATTGTAAATTTGCAAAGTAACATAGGAAAGACTTATTTTTAATACATTCTTTTTGGGTCTGTAAACCAATTGAGCCAATTCGTTAAAAATAATGATATTACAAATAATAATTCTTGTAAATTTACAACAAAGCATATAAAATAGTCATCGAAAAGACATTCCTAGTTGACTCCGTAAACAAATTCTGCCTATTCCTTGAAAAATAGACAAACTCTGAATATTTTTAGAAAAATTGTGAAAATAATTAATAATTATTTTATACTTGCAAAGTATCGTAGAAAATATTTATTGGGAATACATTCTTTCTTGATTCCCTAAACTAATTGTTCCTATTCGTTGAAAAATGACCGGGCGCTTAATTTGTTTATGAAAATTCTTTAAATAATTAATTATTCTTGAAAATTTGCAAATGATTATAGAAAAAAGTAATCTGAAAGATATTCTTACTTAATTCTGTAAAAAATTGAGCCTAGTCGTTGAGAAATAGCCAAACTCTTAATTTGTTGATCAAAATTGTTTAAAAAATTAATAATTCTTGTAAATTTATAAAGCAACATAGAAAAGAGTTATCGGAAATATATTCTTAGTTGACTCCGTAAACAAATTGTGCCTATTCCTTGAAAAATACCCAAACTCTGAATATGTTTATGAAGACTGTTTAAATAATTAATAATTATTGTAACTGTTCAAAGTATCGTAGAAAAGAGTTATTGGCAATACATTATTGGCGATTCCGTAAACAAATTGGGCTTATTCGATGGATTTGCAAAGCTTCATAGAAAAGAGTCATCTGAAGGATATTCTTAGTCAATTCTGTAAAAGAAATTTAGCCTATTCGTTGAAAAATAGCCAAACTCTTTGTTTATGCAAATTGTTTCAATTATTAATAATTATTGTAAATTTACGAAGCAACATAGAAAAGTTTCATCAGAAAGACATTCGTAGTTGACTTTGTAAACAAACTGTACCTATTCCTTGAAAAATAGCCAAACTCTAAATATGTTTATGAAAATTGTTAAAATAATTAATAATTATTATATATTTGCAAGCTATCGTAGAAACGAATTATTGGAAATACATTCTTTCTTGATACCCTAAACTAATTTATCCTATTCATTGAAAAAAGGCCAAGGTCCTTCTGAAAAGTTAAACAAAAATGTAAAGTTGGTTTTTAAATAAAAAATTTAACAAAATTTATTATAAAAAATCAAAAACACAATTAAAAAATAAATGGTACTCAAAATTTCGAAAGTTTCAAACATTTTGAAATATAAATGAACTATGACTAAAACGTTAAATCGAAAATGAATCTTTCAAAATACGAATAAAATATTTAAAATGTTAATTAAAAGCCTTATTTTTTAAAAATGCGTGAAAGGAATCGTATATACACCGAAGTATAAATGCATATACTTCCACTAAGCTTCTTATGAAAACAAACATCTCGAGTTCAAATAAACACAGATCGCCCATCGTCGATGAGATCGCCTTATGGTTAACTAAGTAACGGTAACTAAACGACGAATACCAACTTTCAAAGATAGGATAGGTTATTTTTCAACGAAATTGTTTTTGAAGTCTTTTTTAGTTGAAAATTCATCTTTTTGGTTGAAAATTTAAGTATTTTGTTGGAAATTCAAGTATTTTGTTAAAAAATCATACTTTGTGGTTAAAAAGTCAACTGTTTTGTTGAAAATTCAACTTTTTTGTTGAAGATTGAACTATTTAGTAGAAAATTTACTTCTTATTTAAAATTCTTATTTGGTGTTGCTGTTATAATTATAGTTGAAAATGGTTTGAAAGAAAATTTCTCTATTTTGCTGAAAATTTGTTGTTTTCGGTTGAAAATCAATTTTCTTCACTGAAAATTGAGCTATTTCATTGTTTGTGAAAATTGGTTTTTCTTAGCTGAAAATTCAGCTATTTTTTTATTTCGTTTTTTGTTTTTTTTTTTCTTGAAAATTCATTCTTTTTTTGTAGAAAATTGATTTTTTTAATTGAAAATTTGTATATTTCATTTTTTTTGGTAAATTTATCTTTATTAGTTGAAAATTCAACTATTCATTAATTTCGTTGAAAAATGAACTATTTTGTTGAAAATTAATTTTTTTACTGAAAATTCAATTTTTCTACAGAAAATTCGACTTTTCGCTTAAAGGTTCAACAATTTAGGTGATTTTTTTTCTTTCTTAACTGAAAAATCTTCATTTACTAAAAATTCGTCTTTTTGCTTTTAAAATTAATATTTTTTTAAAATGAAATTTCAACTTTTTTGGTTGAAATATCAACCATTGAACTTTTTTGTTGAGAATTCATATTTTTAGGCTGAAAATTAAATAAGTTTGTTGAAGATTTTAATTATTTTGTTGAAAATTCAAGTATCCTATCTTTGAAAGTTGGTATTCGTCGTTTAGTTACCGTTACCGTTACTTAGTTAACCATAAGGCGCTCTCATCGACCATGGGCGATCTGTGTTTATTTGAACTCGAGATGTTTGTTTTCATAAGAAGCTTAGTGGAAGTATATGCATTTATACTTCGGTATATATCGATTCCTTTCACGCATTTTTTAAAAAGAAGGCTTTTAATTAACATTTTTAATATTTTATTCGTATTTTGAAAGATTCATTTTCGATTTAACGCTTTTGTCATAGCTCATTTATATTTCAAAATGTTTGAAACTTTCGAAATTTTGAGTACCATTTATTTTTTTATTGTGTTTGGATTTTTTATGATAAATTTCGTTAATTTTTTATTTAAAAACCAACTTTACATTTTTGTTTAACTTTTCAGAAGGACCTTGGCCTTTTTTCAACGAATAGGATAAATTAGTTTAGGGTATCAAGAAAGAATGTATTTCCAATAATTCGTTTCTACGATAGCTTGCAAATATATAATATTAACAATTTTCATAAACATATTTAGAGTTTGGCTATTTTTCAAGGAATAGGTACAGTTTGTTTACAAAGTCAACTACGAATGTCTTTCTGATGACACTTTTCTATGTTGCTTCGTAAATTTACAATATTTATTAATAATTCAAACAATTTGCATAAACAACTTCAGAGTTTGGCTATTTTTCAACGAATAGGCTAAATTTCTGTTACAATATTCACTAAGAATATCCTTCCGATGACTCTGTTCTATGAAGCTTTGCAAATTTACAATAATTATTAATTATGTAAACAGTCTTCATAAAAATATTTAGGGTTTGGGTATTTTTTAAGGAATAGGCACAATTTTTTTACGGAGTCAACTGAGAACATCTTTCCGATAACTCTTTTCTATGTTGCTTTATAAATTTACAAGAATTATTAATTATTTAAACAATTTTGATTGAAAAATTAAGAGTTTGGCTATTTCTCAACGAATAGGCTCAATTTTGTACAGAATTAAGTAAGAATATCTTTCAGATTACTTTTTTCTATGATGTTAAGAAAAGTCTTTCTGATGACTATTTTCTAAGTTGCTTATGTAAATTCACAAGAACGATTAATTTTTTTAACAATTTCTATAAACGAATAAGCTCAATTTGTTTACGGAATCAACTTAGAATGTCTTTCCGATGACTCTTTTCTATGTTGCTTTGTAAATTTACAAGAATTAATAATAATTTAAACAATTTTGATACAGAAATTTAAAGTTTGGCTATTTTTTAACAAATATGCTAAATTTTTTTACACAATTAGCTGAGAATGTCTTTCCAATTACTTTTTTGTATGATGATTTGCAAATTTTCAAAAATTATTAATTATTTAAACAATTTTCATAAACAAATTAAGAGCCTGGTCATTTTTCAACGAGTTGGATCAATTGGTTCAGGGAATAAAGAAAGAATGTATTCCCAATAAATCTTTTCTACGATACTTGGAAAAAATACAATAATTATTAATTATTTTAAAAATTTTCCTGAACATATTCAGAGTTTGTCTATTTTTTAAGGAATAGGCAGAATTTGTTTACGGAATCAACTAGGAATGTCTTTTCGATGACTATTTTATATGCTGCTTTGTAAATTTACAAGAATTATTAATAGTAATATCATTATTTTTAACGAATTGGCTCAATTTGTTTACAGAACCGAAAAGAATGTATTAAAAATAAGTCTTTCCTATGTTACTTTGCAAATTTACAATAATTGTTAATTATTTTAACAATTTTCATAAACATATTCAGAGTTTGTCTGTTTTTCAACAAATAGGCTCATTTTGTTTACGAATTCAACTAAGAATATCTTTCCGATGACTGTTTTATATTTTGCTTTGTAAATTTACAATAATTTTCAATTATTTAAACAATTTTAATTAAAAAACTGAGAGTTTGGCTATTTTTTCACGAACAGGCTCCATTTTTTATAGAATTAAGTAAGAATAGCTTTCCAATTACTTTTTGCTAGAATGCTCTGCAAATTTCAAAGAATGAATAATTATTTAAACAATTTTGATGAACAAATCAAGAGTTTGGCTTTTTTTAAGAATAGGCTCAATTTGTTTACGGAATCAATAAAGAATGTTTTTTCAAATAGCTCTTTCTTATGATACTTTGGAAATTTACAATAATTATTAATTATTTAAACAATTTTCATAAACACATTCAGAACAATTTATTTGCGGAATCAACTAAGATTGTCTTTCCGATGAATTTTCACTATGTTTTGTAAATGTACAAGAATTATTAATTATTTAAACAATTTCGATTGAAAAATTTAGAGTTTGGCTATTTTTCAACGAATAGGCTCAATTTTTTACAGAGTTATTTATTCTGCATCGTGAGAGGGTATCCATGCGAAGCCATGTATAAATCAAAATTATTGAAGTAAAAATTAATTTTATGGTATTTTATTGAAATTCATTTCCAAATAAAATAAATGAATGTAAATAAATTGGTCGCGCGCGGAGCGCGCGTATGAGGCTCTAGTTTTGTTGAAAAATCATCCTTTTTGGTAGAAAAGTCAACTTTTTTGTTCAAGATTGATCTATTTAGTAGAAAATTTACTTATTGTTTTTATCTCATATTTTGATGTGGAAAAGTCCAATTAATTTTTTTTTTTTTAATGAAAATTCAAAATTTTTTTATTCTTTTTCCCCTTTTTGATTAAAAATGCAATTGTTTGGTTCAAAATTAATCTTCTGTGTTTGAGGATTATTTTGTTTCAATTGCTTTATTAAGAAATCATTTTTTTGATGAAGATTCATATTTATAGTTGAAAATTCATCTTTTTGGTTGAAAGTTTAACTATTTTTTTTGGAAAGTGATATTTTTTATTTGAAAATTCAACTGAGTGCGTAAAAGTTGAACTACTTTATTGAATTTTTTTAAATGAAGGTTTATCAATTTGGCTGCAAATTGAACTATTTTGATGAAAATTAATTTTTTTCTGAAAATTCAATTTTGTACAGAAAATTCGTCTTTTCGCTTGAAGGCTCAACAATGTAGGTGAACTTTTTTTTTTCTTTCATGATTGAAAAATTTTTATTTATTGAATATTTAATTATTTTGTTGAAAATTCAAGTGTTTTGTTAACAAATTATCTTTTATGGTAAAAAATCTTTCCTTTTTTTAAATAAATAAATTTCAAACTTGTATTTGAAATATTGTCTTATTCCGTTTCTAAAAGAATCCAATATGTATGTTTTTGACGTTTGAAATAAGGCCGCGTATCACCTATATATTTCTCTAATATATTATTTATATCAGAAAATCAAAGTGCAGACAGAGAATTATTGAAACGAAAGGTCATTTTCAAATCCAATTTAAATAAAAGATGCATATTTTTCTCTGATTTATTTTTAATTGTTTTCGACGTAAATAAATAACGTTCTATCTTTAATAAATTTTCATATAACCTTTCCTGAACGTGCTTTTCCTGCAGAAACATAGATTAAATAAAGATAGGCTCTATGCAAATTTTTTCAACACTAGAAAAATGTTTACTTCTTTCTAATAAATATTCATTAATATTATTTTTTGTTTTCTTTTATTACAGAGATCTTTCCTAAATTATATAACTATTTTCAACATTTGTAATGGAAATTTTTCATGTACCATTAAAATAATAGTGAAATAATAAATATACTTGAGAAAAATATAAATTAATTAAATTAATAAATAATAATTAATTAATCACTCTCTTTCCCCTATTTCTCTCTTTTCCTTTTCTGATCGAATTCCATTACGTTTGGTTAAAAATTCTCCTATTTGGTTACAAAATTACCTATATTGTTGAAAATTGGATTTTGTTTGGTGAAAAATAATTTTTTTCACGGAGGATTTTTCTATTTCATTTTTATGCGAAAATTTATCTTTATTAGTTGTAAATTCAACAATCTGGTTGAATATTTTTGATTATAGTTTTATATATTATATATATATTTTATTTTTTTAAATATATTTTTTAATAAATTAATTTTTTTTCATGGTTTGGATGAAAATTTCACTATTTTGCTAAAAATTCGTTGTTTCTCGTTGAAAATTAATTTTCTTCACTGTAAATTTAACTATTTCATTGTTTGTGAAAATTTCTTCATGTTTTTTTTTATTTGTTTGAAAATTTTTCTTTTTGATTAAAAATTCGTTGTTTTTTCTTCAAAATGAAATTTTCAATTGAAAATTGAACTATTTGGTTAGAAATTCATGTATTTTGTTAAAAATTCCTCTTATTGGTTGAGGATTCAAATATTTGGTTAATAATTCATATTTCTTGTTTAAATTTAACTAATTAAAAATTCGTTTCGTTTTGCTGAAATTTTAAATTAATTTTTTAATCTGAAAATTTGACGATTCAATTTTTGATTCAAAAATATATTTTTCGGTTAGAAAATTAATCCTGTTTGTTTAAAATTAATCTTTTCCGTTGAGAATTCAACTATTTAGTTAAAAATTAATCTCTTTTGTTTAAATTTAACCATCTAATTTTTTTTTTGGAAAATTTTAATTATTTTTTTTTAACTCAGAGTTTATCTATTACATCTTTATACGAAAATTTACCTTTATTAGTTGAAAATTCAACTGCTTAGTTAAAAGTTTAACCAGAGTTCGAATACTTTTAAAAAAATTAATTTTTCTGGTTAAAGATTCCTAATTATAGTTGAAAATGGTTTGGATGAAAATTTAACTATTTTGCTGAAGATTCGTTGTTTCCAGTTGAAAATAAATTTTCTTCTCTGAAAATTTAACTATTTCATTTTTTGTGAAAAGTTTTTTGAAAAATTTCGTCTTTTCGTAGAAAATTAAAATTCTCGCTTGGAAAATCCTTTTTGTTGAAAACTGAACTACTTTGTGGAAAATATAACTATTTTCTTGAAAATTCATTCTTTCTTGGTTGAAAAAAAATTTTCATGAATGAAAATTTAACGATTTCATTTTTTATTGTAAATTTACCTTTCTTAGTTGAAAATTCATGTATTTTGTTGAAAATTTCTCTTCTTTAACAAAAAATTGTTTGAAAATTTTGTTTTTTGTTTTTAAATTAGTTTTTAAAATTTGCTTTCACCCTTTTTTTTCACGAAACATGTAATGAGAATGTGTTCCTTAAAGCCGAAGGAGCTTTAACAAAAGAGAATTCACAATCACCAAAATACAGTGGTCGATGGTTTGACCTTTAATTTTGAAACTTTAAAATTAAGACAAAAGTTGTATACCCAAAAAGATCTATAAATTTGATATTAATCATTTTTTACTGGAACGCGTATTTTTTGTTTTAATCGTAACAAATAAAATAAAATAATTAAATTTTTGGGCAAACAACACATAAATTAGTCTTTTTAATTAAAAATTAAAATTAATTCTCCTTAAAAAAAATTAAAATAGTGTTCCTTTCAAGTTGAAAAAATTTAATATTTAGTTGAAAATTTCTAAAGTTGAAAATTCGTCTTTCTGATAGAAAATTAATCTTCTTGGATGAAAATTTAACTATTTGGTTAAGAATTTATGTATTTTGTTGAAAACTCGTCTTTTCTGATTCAAAGTAACTTTTTTCTTGAAAATTCATATTTTATTGTTGAAAATTTAACTATTTGGTACAAAATTACACTGTTCTGTAGAAAATTAGTATTTTTATTAAAAATTAAAATTAATTCTCTTTAAAAAAAATTAAAATAGTGTTCTTTTTAAGTTGAAAAATTTTAATATTTAGTTGAAAATTTCTAAATTTGTTGAAAATTCGTCTTTTTGGTAAAAAATTAATCTTCTTGGATGAAAATTTAACGATTTGGTAAAAAATTTATGTATTTTTTTGAAAACTCGTCTTTTTTGATTGAAAATGAACTTTTTTCTTGAAAATTAATATTTTATTGTTGAAAATTCAACTGTTTAGTAGAAAATTCGTCTCTTTGGCTTTAAAATTCAACAATTTGGTACAAAATTACACTGTTCTGTAGAAAATTAGTATTTTTTATTAAAAATTAAAATTAATTCTCATAAAAAAAATTAAAATAGTGTTCTTTTTAAGTTGAAAAATTTTAATATTTAGTTGAAAAGTAGAAAATTATTTTTTTTAAAACGAACATTTAAGTTCCCAATTTTTGATTGTTTTTTTTTTAGTTGAAAATACATGTATTTTCTTCCAAATTCGTATTTTTGGTAGAAAATTCAACTACTTTGTTAAAAATTCGTCTTTTATCGTTAAATTCAAAACTGGTCGATAATTCATGTTTTTGTTTAGTTTTTTTTAACTGTAAAATTACCTGTTCAATTTTTGGTTTAAAATAACTTTTCCAGTTGAAAATTCAACAATTTGTTAGAAAATTCGTATTTTTAATTGAAAATTAATTCTTTTAAAAGAAAATTGAACTACTCCATTTTTTGTTAAATATTGTTCTTTTTAAGTTCCAATTAGTTGAAAATTCGTATTTTTGGTAAAAAATTAATCTTCTTGGATGAAAATTTAACTATTTGGTTAAAAATTTATGTATTTTGTTAAAAACTCGTCTTTTCTGATTGAAAGTGAACTTTTTTCTTGAAAATTCATATTTTATTGTTGAAAATTCAACTGTTTTGTAGAAAATTCGTTTTTTTGGCTTGAAAATTCAACAATTTCGTAGAAAATTCAACTATTTGTTACAAAATTATACTGCTTTGTAGAAAATTAGTCTCTTTTATTGAAAATTAAAATTAATTCTCTTTGAAAAAAAATTAAAATAGTGTTCTTTTTAAGTTGAACAATTTTAATATTCAGTTGAAAATTCGTCTTTTCGGTAAAAAATTAATCTTTTTGGATGAAAATTTAACGATTCGGTTAAAAAATTATGTATTTTGTTGAAAACTCGTCTTTTCCGATTTAAATTAAATTTTTCTTGAAAATTCATATTTTATTGTTGAAAATTCAACTGTTTTGTAGAAAATTCGTCTTTTTGGCTTGAAAATTCAACTACATATTTGGTACAAATTTACACTGTTCTGTAGAAAATTAATCTTTTTTATTCAAAATAAAATTTAATTCTCCTTAAAAAAATTAAAATAGTGTTCTTTTTAAGTTTAAAAATTTAAATATTTAGTCGAAAATTTCTAAATTTGTTGAAAATTCATCTTTTTGGTAAGAAATTAATCTTTTTGGATGAAAATTTAACGATTCGGTAAAAAATTTATGTATTTTGTTGAAAACTCGTCTTTTCTGATTGAAAATGAACCTTTTTGATAAAAAATTAATCTTCTTGGATGAAAATTTAACGATTTGGTTAAAATTTGATGTATTTTGTTGAATACTCGTCTTTTCTGATTGAAAATGAACTTTTTTCTTGAAAATTCATATTTTATTCTTGAAAATTCAACTATTTTGTAGAAATTGCGTCTTTTTGGCTTGAAAATTCAACAATTTTTTAAAAAATTCAACTATTTGTTACAAAATTCAACTGCTTTGTAGAAAATTAGTCTCTTTTATTGAAAATTAAAATTAATTCTCTTTGAAAAAAAATTAAAATAGTGTTCTTTTTAAGTTGAACAATTTTAATAGTTAGTTGAAAATTTCTAAATTTGTTGAAAATTCGTATTTTTTGTAAAAAATTAATCTTCTTGGATGAAAATTTAACTATTTGGTTAAAAATTTAT
>CAKNYM010046155.1:0-69689 GCA_932195095.1 Andricus curvator
AACAGTTCCACCACTCTGTTCTATATTAGTGACATCACAGAATTCTAGAACTCTTACATATCCTTACAGTAACAGCGTTACAGAACAATGTGATCTTTATGTTCCATTCTTGGAACACGTGTGACATTCTAGTGACATAACAGTTCCATCACTCGGTTCTATATTTGTTACATCACAGAATTCCAGGACTGTTACGTATCCTTACAGTAACAGCGTTACAGAACAATGTGACCTTTATGTTCTGTAATTGTTATGGCACACGATTGTAACAATGTTATGTATAAATGTTCCCTTTTTGTTATGTCACATTTACAGAACTTGTCCGCTGGGAATACATGAATTTTGAACCAAAGAGTGTACTTTTCAACCAAAAAATAAGAATGTTTAACAAAATAGTTGAATCCTCAACCAAATAGTGGAATTTTAAACCAAACATAAATTTTCTCCCAAAAAGACAATTTTTTAACAATATACGCCCTGCTAAAAATCCCTCCTGGAATGCTCTTAGAATCTCTATAGATTTAGGAATTTAAGGATTCCTATGATTTTTCAAAGAGGGTTTTGTTCCATGCTTGAAAGAGCATATACTATGGATCTCATGATGTTTGTAAGTGGATCCTATAGAGACTTAAAAGTAAACAAAGGGTTTTTTGTCCTCGTTTACTGGGAGTTTAAAAGGTTTCTATGAGGTTTCTGTGTGCGTGTAATGTATATCTGAAATGATTCTAAATGGATCTGATTCGGGGTGTACTGGGGTCTTACAAGGATCTTATAAGGTTTGTAAGGGGTTTTTATATAGAACCTAAGAGGAGATGAAGGGTTTTTTGGCCTCTCTTACTGGGAGGTTGAAAGAGTTGCGTATAATATGTATTTGATATGTGCAAAAGAAAAAATTTTTTGTATCATTGCGGCACTTAGTTTATATTTTAAATAACCCAATTTCACGCACGGTCCCGTACACATATAATCGCACGCTTAAACCCGTTGAAAAATTGCACTCGCTGGGGATTCGAACCCTACCTAAACTACCTAACCCGTATGTACCTAGCCGATGCCTTAGCCAAATGCGCTATCGAACCGCTTGAACGTTCGCTACAAAATCTCGGGCATGCTTTTTTGCTGATGACCTCAAAAATATATATTTATTATTTCTTGATTTTGGACATATTATGAGAAGGTGGGTTAAAAAAATGGTCAAATGCAAATTAAAAAATAAAATGTTATTAAATAACATATTTTCTTCTCGGTTGGCCCGACTTTGAACGATATTTGGCCCTGTTGTCGGCGTATTCTTATCCAGTTTAAGTCACTTACTGCACCCGACCATCAGCACAAAACTGGTCTAAGATTGTTATAGAACAGTGTGCCCATTATGTTCCGCTTTTGTAACACGTATCACATTCTATAGACGTAACAGTTCTATCACTCTGTTCTATATTAGTTACAATACAGAATTCCAGAACTGTTAGTGAAATTAAGAAGAAATCTAGTTGTACATTATAGTCGAAAAGTTTCATCTGGAGATTCGAAATGTGTAATTGATCCACCATTTTGTGATTTAGTATAATTCACAGTATAACTCTTAAATTCCTCTTAGATCCTCTTAAGACGGCAATGATATAATTAGTAACTTTTCCAGTAAATGCAGTTTCCCAAATTACCGTTAGATCCACTTAGAGAAATTCCGTACAAAATAATTTAGTTTTTTAGAGTCGACTTAAGTTCCCTTTAGATCCCCTCAGAATGAAAATTTCATACTCAGTCGCATTTCCAGTAAACGCAGTGCTTTTAAAAAATACCTTGAGACAGGATAGAATTTTGTTTTTGAATTTGACAATAATAATAGAATTTTTATACTTCTGTTTTTTCCAAAATTCGTCCCTCACTTGGCGCAGCATGGGCCGAATCCGCCAAGGCTCGATTGAATAAATTTACAATTAATATAAAACATGTGGAGCGCCGGCAGGTTGTATGCCCACCCAGGAAAAAAGAACCCATGGAAAAGGCGACTCCGTGAATTGCGTATCTGTCATTTGCAGGTTGAGATTTTTAAAACCGAATTGGTTTGCGACTATGTGAATCGGTCAGTTTCTCGAATGGCTTCGAATCTGCAATGTACTAAAATGTCCATTTCAAGGAAAGTCATATTGAATCGGTTTACCTCTTTTTGAATGAGACCGATTTTTTTTAGGTTAGGCTGCCATATTTCACATGATTTTTAAAATTTATAAATTATTGATAGATTAAGAGAAATCATACGCAAGCCTACTAGATTCCTTTTGCTATTTCAGCTCTAGAGGATGTGAAGGCTTTTGTGGCTTATAAGTCTGTCAAAAAAATAATAACGAGTAAAATTCTGTTAAAAACCAATCGCGGCAATGTGGAATTCCAGTGACAGATACGCTATTCAAACAACTTCAAAACCCATTCAAAGCAAGTGAATGGATTTTTGTTTCCTGGGCAACCAGGAAGAAAAATATAATCACCAAAAGCGGAGACAATTAAGCAGGCAGGGTTCGATGGGAAGACCCATAATAAACTCAAATAGAAACCAAACCAAATTTCCGAAATATACCAGTTATAAAGTTTATCATTACAGACACCAAAACGTCAAATTATCCGTCGAATTAATCCAAAATGGTTACAATTTCCATTGTGGTTCGACAATTATTATAATTAATAACAATCCTTATAATAGTGGTGTTAATGTGAAGGGTGAACCACAGTGAAACACGTATTGACAATTAAAAAACTGATGGCTTATTCAAAATATTACATAGGACCCGACAGATATGCGTTCGGTACGTTACCTCAATGTAAACTGAACTGTATACGCGTAGGGGCGTAAACGTGATCTTAAAGGGTCAGTGCCCACGGGTATATCAAGTTAGGGTGCAATCTCAATACTTTCCCCTCAATCGTGGGTATGCAGCATCTCGGTCCAGGCGATGAGACTCCCAGTCCCAACTTGTGTCTCTCGTGCTTGGATCCTACCAATCCTTTGGTGAGGACATCAGCTGTCATTTTCTCCAAAGAAATATATTTTATTTCGACGTGACCATGTTTCAAAGCATCTCGAACAAACTGGTGACGTATGTCAATATGCTTCGATCTTGAGTGAAACACATGATTTCGGGCTAGTTTTTGAGCATCCTCATTGTCATTATAAACTCGAGTTGGTTTATTGACTGGCAAACCGATTTCACTCATAAATCGACGAAGGTAGATGGCTTCTGTGGCAGCCTCAGTGAGTCCTATATACTCAGCTTCCGTACTGGAAAGTGCCACTGGCCTTTGCTTTTTAGCCTCCCAGCTAATGGCTGCTCCAGCAAATATAAAAGCAAATCCAGTATATGATCGACGATCGTCCGAGCAACTTCCCCAATCTGCATCCACGTAGCCTTCGAGACACTTTCCGGTTTTCGAGAAAGTTAATCCGCTGTCCAAAGTTCCTTTAAGGTATCTTCAAACCCTTTTAGCAGCTACCCAGTGTTCTCTCGTGTAGCAGGTGTTAAACTGGCTGAGATAATTCACGGCAAATACGATATCTGGACGTGTTCCCACAGCTAGGTACATCAGGGATCCTATCAGTTCACGAAATGGATATTCGCCTAGTTCTTCCTTCGAAATTGATTCTGGTCTGCTCAGCTTGGCACTTGGATCCAACGGCGTCACTACGGGCTTTGAATCCTTCATCCCGAAACGATGCAGAAGACTCTCGGTGTATTGTTTCTGAGTAATCTGAAGCTTTTCCTGGTTTCTGAAAAACTCCATCCCTAGACAGTGTCGAATGTTTCCAAGATCCTTCATTTCGAATTTCTTCTTCAATTCTTGCTTTATTTTGAGCATCCAATCGGTTTTTCTTGAAGCCAGTATCATATCATCCACGTAGACAACGATGATCATCAAATCTTGTCAAGATTTTGCAGTGTATACACATGGATCAGATTCTAAAGGCCTCAATCCCAAGTTCTTGAGTTCCTCGTCCAGTCTTGCGTTCCATTGTCGAACTGCTTGCTTCAACCCATATAGGGACTTTTTTAAAAGTAACACCTTATTTTTCTTCTGGATTTCTTGAACCATGCCTTTGACTTCTTCTTTGGTTTTGTTTCTAAATCCCTTGGAATGGATCATCTCCGATAATGCTTCATCCAAGAAATTAGGTACTTCCATGAAGATTTCTTCTTCTAATCGTCCATTTAAAAAGACAGTCGTAACATCCAATTGATGCAAAATGAGATCGTGCTCCACAGCCCGAGACATCACTGTTCTGATGAGCTTAAACGAGCAACGGGTGCGTAGGTATCGTTAAAGTTTACTCCAGGGCGTTGAGTATACCCTTTAGCGACAAGACGAGCTTTTCTTCTCTCAAGCTCTCCATTTGCACCATATTTATTTCTAAGCACAATTCGACAATCGATAACATTTCGATTCTCAGGACGATCACATAAATCGAAAGTATTATTTTCGATGAGTGATCTAAACTCATCCTTAATTGCTTTTTTCCATTCCTCTGCGTTGTTTCCGGATAGTGCATCCTTGACAGAGATTTCAGCAATTCCAGCAACCTCTTCAATTTCATCAGAATCTTCTGCGATGAATCTTCCATCAGCTCGATGGTATAGCTTCCTTGGTCTTCCCCTGTTTCCAGTTCTAACAGTTACGGGGCGACCAGGGCCTCTTCTATTTGGAACTTCTTGTTCTCCGATGACAGGGTTTTCTACATCTTCCCATTCTTCGTCTCCTGCAAGTTGTTCTTCGATGTCCGATTCTCGCAATGAAGCTGCTGGGATTATTATTTCGATGAGATTATTCTTCCCCTCTCGTACAATATCCTCTTGATTTTTTCGAGGAATCTGAGGGTTCGTAGGAGATACTTCCCCTTCTTTTTTATTTTCCTCAGCTTCTTCCTTCATCCTTTCCGCTACTTCCAAAGTCATCTAAAAACGCTACGTCACGTGAAATCATCATTTTTCTCTCGTCAGGTACTCACATCCTGTAAGCTTTCGCTTCCTCAGAATAGCCTACAAACACGCATTCTTTAGCTGGAGCATCGAACTTCCCCTTTCCAGGTGCTTTGTTAATCATGAAGGCTTTACGGCAGAAGGTTCTGAAGTAAGAAATATTAGGTTTCTTACCGATTCATATTTCGAAAGGGATCCCACCTTGAATTCTGCTTGAAGGACATCGGTTGCGAATGTGATTTGCAGTAGCTACTGCCTCTGCCCAGAAGGTAGGTGGAAGGTCTGCTTGGATCAGCAGACATCTGGCCATCTCCACAAGAGTGCGAATCCTCCTTTCTGCCACTCCGTTCTGTTGTGGGGTATAGGGCTCTGTCAATCTTCTTTTGATTCCGCAGGGTTCCAGATACTGATCGACTTCCTTGTTGCAATATTCCGTCCCGTTATCGGACTGCGCATGCCTGATCCTCTTTCCAGTTTGGTTTTCTGCCTGTAGTTTAAATCTTTTAAAACCTGGTAGAATATCGCTTTTATGTTTAAAAAAAATAAACTTCACCCCATCCGGAACAGTCGTCAATGAAAGTGGCAAAATACTTTGCCCCACTCATGGATTCCTTTCTCATGGGTCCAAAGATATCAGTGTGTACGATGTTCAGTAGCTCAGCACTGGGTACGGAATTTTTTGGAAAGGGAGTTCTGGTAAGTTTTCCCTTGAGACATGTCTCGCAAGTTGGAAGCTTGCTGTCTCGGCTTACCTTCATTCCCGCTACTTTTTCCTCTGATACCAGTTTTTTCAAGTCCCTCTCGTTGAGATGTCCCAAACGCTGATGCCAGACTTCGAGTTTGGATATTTTGGACTCTGACATCGCTGCAGCTGCAACTTCAGCTTTCTCTTGAACGTAATAGACTGTTAATCCTTTTCGCGAACATTTTTTGGTTACCGTTAGAGTCAAACACGATTGCATTTTCCTTTCGGAACAGGACGTGAAAACCCTTTATCTGTTATTTTACCAACATACACTAAATCCGAACGTAGATCAGGAACATGCAAAGTATTTTCTAGCCTTAAAACTTTTGTTTCGCTATTTTCCCGCACAGTAATTTTAACAGTACCTTTACCTTGAATAACCGTTGACGCATTATTCGCAAGATTTACCGATGAAAAATTCGAAGCATTTAAATCCAGAAATTTTTCTTTGGAACTGCACATGTGCGAAGTGCAGCCACTGTCTAAATACCACCATCGTTCGCCCGCACTTTTCCCCACTTTTAACGCCGACTGATCAGCTGAGTTATCAGTGGTCACGAGGTAGCACACTTCTTCCTCGGATTTGTTCGCATTTTGCTGCGTGCTTTGGCGCTTGAAATCACAGTCTTTTGCCTTATGCCCAGGCTTGTCGCATCGGGAGCACTTAAAATTAAACGGTTCACGGCCGGATTTTTCACTACCCCAACTATTTGAATTTTGTTCTTTTGATTTACCGGGGTTCCTGTAATTATTTTCCTTACCTTCAAGACCGCTCACGTACATGGCCCCCTGAACGTTCTCTCGAACTTTGCTTCTGCGCGCGTCATTTTCTTCGAGTATTTTCACTTTTAATATTTCAGGTTGCGGTAACTCGTCTCTCGACTCAATAGCACATCGAAAATTTTCGTAACTCGCGGGTAAACTATAGAGAAGAAAAATCGTTAAGAGATCCTGATTCACTTGCACTTCCATTTCTTCGAGCTTATCTACCGCCTCGAAGAATCCTCGAATGTGATCACGAGCATCCTCCTCTTCTACCATTTTTTGAAGAATCAACTGCTTCAGTAGAGTTGCTTTTCTTGCAGGTCCTGTCGATTGGTAAATGGACTGCAATTTAAGCCACTCTTCACGAGATGTTACGCAGTTTTTTATTTGTTTCAGCTCAGAGGGGCTAATAGACAAACTCAAATCAGATTTGGCTTTCAGGTCAGCGGCAGTCCAAGTTTCTACAACCGTAAAAGAAGCTTGAATTGAGAGGTGATTTTCTCCGTTCTCAATGGTCGGCTTGGCTTTGGCGCCGCTAACATAACCCCATGCATCATTTTTGATTAACAGAGATTCCATCTGAAGCTTCCACGTGTCGTAATTGTCTTTACCTAGCGACTCACTACGCGTGTTTATCATCGTACTCATTTCGACACAAAGAATAGCTTTACGTGTCCCTTTTAAAACTAAGCTTCCTTTGTTCGAGTTCTACGACGCGCACTTTTGAGTCACTTTGCAATCACTTTACACTCGCTTTAAAGAAGCTAATTTCAACACTATTCACTTCCGCGATTTTGAGCACATAACCTGTTAATATGAAGAGTGAACCACAGTGAAACACGTATTGACAATTAACAAACTGATGGTTTATTCAAGATATTACATAGGACCCGACAGAGATGCGTTCGGTACGTTACCTCAATGTAAACTGAACTGTAGACGCGTAGGGGCGTACACGTGATCTCAAAGGACCAGTGCCGACGGGTGTATCAAGTTAGGGTGCAATATCAATAGGTGGGAATCGACCTCCGACGAAATACGCAATATATGATCTCTCGACGAGTTCCCGACGGAAAGTGACGCGCTTTCGCTCTGCCTGGGGTCGAGTATTTCAAGTTGGCACGCGTGGTTCTCATTTGGGTCCCAAGACCGTACGACCGTCAACTGAACCGCGGGTCGGTCAAGAATCTTAAGATCCTCTTAAGACGGCAATTATATACTTAGTAACTTTTCCAGTAAACGTAGTCCTATTAAATTCCCATTAGATCCATTTAAAGGAATTTCTCGAAAAATAATTTAGTGTTTTAAGGTCTACTTAGATGCCGCTTAGATCCTCTTAGAATTATGTCCCTATTAAATTCCTATTAGATCCCTTTAAAGAAATGTTCAAAAAGTAATTTCGGATTATAATTTCCACTTAGGTTCCCCGTAGAACCCATTACAAATATTTCGGGAAATTAATTGCGCAACCAGTATCCCCTTAAGAACATATTACAAAACATTACTTTCGACGATTCCTCATTAAATCCACTTAAAACTCGAACTGTAATGTTAGAGGCTTCTAGACAGATTCTAACGATTCCTAACGAGTATTTTTACCAGGGCGTGAATTTTCAACTGAAAAAGATAAATTTTCAAGCAAAGAAACTAATTTTCATCTAAAAAGATTACACTTCCACAAAAAAGACGAATTATCAACAAAATACATGAATTTTCAACCAAATAGTGAAATTTTCAACCAAAAAAATAATTGTTAACAAAATATTTGAATCCTCAACCATACAGTGGAATTTTCAATCAAAAAGATACATTTTCTGCCAAAGAAATCAATTTTCAACTAAAAAGATTACGTTTCAGCCAAAAAGACGTATTATCAACCAAATACATGAATTTTCAAACAAAATATAAGAATTTTTAACAAAATAGTTGACTCCTCGACCAAATAGTGGAATTTTAAATAAAACAAAAACATTTTCTCCCAAAAAGACGAATTTTCAACAATATACGTGAATTTTCAACTACAAAGATAAGTTTCATGTAGAAAGATGACGTTTTCACCAAAAAAGACGAATTATCAAAAAAATCAGAGTTGGGTAGTAACTTGTTACAAGTGACTAAGTTACTGAAAAGTTACGTTATTTGTAACTTTCAAAGTAACTTTGTTATTATTTAAAAAAGTAACATGTAACGTAACTTAGTTCCGATTTTTGCAGTAACTTGGAACTTTTATTTTAGTTATTTTTAAGTTACTTTGTGTTTTTTGTATATTATCTCCTACTAAGAAAGATTTATTGGCTAGTTATGGGTAGAAAATTAATTTCTTTTGGTTGAAGATTCAGCTACTTTCTTGAAAATTCGTCTTTTTTGGTTGAATGCAACTGTGACTGACTTTAAATCAAAATCTTTTTCGGTTAAAATAATATCAGCTATTATATTTTTCGTTGAGAATTCACCTATTTTTGTTGAAAATTCATGTATTTTGTAAACAAATTCAACTATTTTATTCAATTGAAAAGTCTTCTTGGATTGAAAATGCAAGTGGATATTTTTTCTTTCTTGTTTCAAAATTCACTTTTTTGTTTCAAAATTTATCTCTTTCAGTAAAAAAATCTTATTTATTTTGGTTCATTTTTTTTTGTTGAATTCAACTATGTTTGATTTCAGTCAACTTTTTTTTGGTTGAAATAATATCAACTATTATGTTTTTTATTGAGAATTAATCTATTTAAGTTGAAAATTCATATATTTTGTAAAAATTTCAATTATTTTATTTGGTTGAAAAGTAACTTTTCTCTTAAAAATTTATATTTTTAGTTTGGAAATCCAACTGTTAAAAATTTGGCATTTTCATTTCAAAATTTACCTCTTTTCGTTGAAAAAAATTCAATTTTTTTGTTACAGTTTGTTACAGTAGTATGGTAGATTATATTGTTGTTAAAAAACTTTAAAAAATGAGAAAATCTATTTTTTAGATTTTAGGTAGTTAGAAAGGGTTCCATTCCCCAGCGGGGGCGATTTTTCAGAGCGTTTGAGCGTGCGATCATATGTGTAGGTCTATGTGCTTGCAGTTGTGTCAGATTAAAAGTAAATTAGGTGCAGTAATAATATATGAAATAATTTTTTTCAAATCGATCGAAATTTTACATCATTTTTGTTGTCGAAAGTTTCGAGCTAATCCATTCATAAATCGTGTATAGAATGTGTACAGTGCATATATACATATACATTTATGCCTTACAATGCGAAATCGGCAAAGTTACTTTTCACAGAAGAAAGGCTTACCACACGAAATAGTAACTCTTCTTCTCGCTGAGTATGGACGGTTACCAAGTGGTGCAGTGCATCCTACTATTTGAAATTATACATCCAACTCTTTTAAAAAGTCAGTTTAACATACCTGAACACAAAATAGTAATTTTAAAAAAATTCACCGACGAAAAGCTGCTCTTCAATTAAAAGTAGTTAGAACTACTGGTTCAGAGAGTTCTTCTAACGATCCACTTTTGTTAGTGTTGTTAAATACCTACGAATCGTAACATTATTACGAATCTCTCACAAACATTCGAAATTATTTTCCAGCAGAAAGTTTTATATTTACTTATTTCATTTGTTTACAAAATCCACAACTGTTGTATTTGAACACACATAATGAAACATATATCACTTTTCCGAATATCTACATACTTTCAGATAATAAAGGGAGAAAAAAATTCCAAATTTTTGCAAAAAATTCTTGACAACATTTACAATTGTTGATGTTTCATAAAAATTATGACTAGCAGTCACTCTCACTATAATTTAAAGCACATTCATCCGAAAACAATTTTTTTTCAACTAAAATTACACTATGTGGCTGTTTGTTAATGTAATTTGTTTATAACAATAAAAACAGATAATAATCAAATTATTTGCGTTCTGGGAGTACTCTTGTGTCGATTTAAGATGATTTTCATTATATGCAAACCGCTATTGAAGAGTAAATAATGATTTTGTGAAAAATCTCGATTTTCTCATACTTCGAGTAAACATATAATAAATAAATAAATGAAAATGCAACAATCTCTGACGAAGGCGCTCTTAGAAATTTAGCGCTCTTCAATTAAAAAAAATAATTGCGGATTGGGGAAAAATTGAAGGCTGTAGACCTTTTGAACGAAAAGAATGCGTTTCCTCCCACAGAGCGGTGTATCTTTGCATAATATCGTGTGCCCTTCAACATTTCTATTATTACTGCAAATATAAACCGATTTTCATTAATCTTTTTTTCACTTTCTTAGAATTATATGAATAAACTATTTCTGCTAATTAAAATTGAATCAGGCGATGCTTTCATAATTTCAGTTTTTTGAACCGGCCTGCATCTCATAACAATGAGGAGGGTCATTCGTCTCGGGTAATTCGACGGGCTCCAGAGTCTCTGCTCGCGCTACGGGGAGTCTGTCTCGTAGCTTTGACAAGGGTCGAGGTTCAGGCCCAGAAAATACACACTCAGCTAGTACTGAGCGTCACTGCATTTTTTTTCTATTGTTCTTTTCTTTTTGTTTATAACGTCAAATTTAAACATTTTTTCAGAAAACCGAGACTTCACTGCAAAAGAGAACAATATTTAGATGAGGTATGCAAAATATCAGGCGGAAATATTTAACCGTGCGGCCGGAAACTGCCCATCCATTTTATATCGCTGATAAATCCCCTTAAAGTTTTTCACGTTACCGACGGGCCCGACGGACGACGGTTCACTACTCACTTTTATCACTTGGGACTATTCAATTTACATTTGAACTTTTCCTTTTCATCACATAATTGCTCATCCTACTTAACATAATTCTTAAAAATTAAAAGGAAATTGACAAGCTTATTGGAGATAAATATTGCAAGCCTCAGTTTCAATCTACATATGTGTTTCTTATTATACCACTGTCAGCCCTGGCGGACCGAATGAACGGAACGGATAACGCCTATTAATTGTTACTGAACGACGATGCGTTTGAAGT
This sequence comes from Andricus curvator, assembly GCA_932195095.1. NCBI lineage: Eukaryota > Metazoa > Arthropoda > Insecta > Hymenoptera > Cynipidae > Andricus > Andricus curvator. The sequence goes on from CAKNYM010046155.1 coordinate 11,469, forward strand.
CGCCTTCAGCGCACGTCATCGATAAGTATTATATTTTTTTAAAGTTTTTGATGTTGCAAGAAAAACTATTGCGATTACTCTGTGACCTTTTAACTCAAAATTTCACGCAGAATCCGAATTTCAACAAGTGAAATATTAATCTTTCTTTTTTAATGAGTTTTTCTTGCATGATACGGAGAGGATACGATGTGGATACTGTGAGGATATGCTGTAGCGTATCCGCTCCGTTCGTTCGGTTCGCCAGGGAGTACTGACAGTAGATGCGCTTGAAGCCGCCTTTAGCAGACTTCAATGACAGCCACTTTGTTTTTTTATTTTTTAACGCTGAAAAAGAAACCTGTTGCAATTACGGCATGACCATTTAACGTAAATTTCGACGTATAATTATAATTGCAACAGTTCAGACATTTATTTTGTTTCTTTTATTAATTATATGTATATGTATATTCAGTGAATTGCAGTATTTCCTTGCTGAGAATTTTCTTCGACCGTTTTTTTAAATAACGTAGTTATTCTTCATGAATAAATTAATTTGGTCATACGGTCACATAAAAGACAATGGATTCGGATTTTAAAGAATCAAAATTTATTTGTCAAGTCTAACCAACGTACGTTTCGACCTTATTGCAGGCCTTCTTCAACGCTAATTATCACCTAAGTCAAAAATTAATATAATCATAAATTCTAATTTGATATACATTTTTTTGATAGATAGTTAAAAAGTTGTTTAAAGACATTTTTCGTTTATTTACCTTAATGTTGATAAATCCTTGAAACATTTCAATTCTATTGTTTATATTATAGTAATTTTGGAGTAAAATTTTAGTTTATCCACTTTGCGGTTTTTATATTAAAATTTAGTCTTCATATAAGTAATACATGATCTGTCCTATTTTTTTTATCATATGCTTTATCAAGATTGAAATTGAAGCCTCAACATTTTAAAGGCTTCAATATTATATAATAACTACATTTTTACTAAACGAAGTGTTGTGTTTCGGACGGATAAACATAGACTATCAAATGTATTAGAGATCAAGCTAGTTTTCACTTAGTAATTAAGAAGGCTGATATTAAATTAGCATCCCAAATGAAAAGTGCGCCAAAATTTAAATTTTTGTTTATTTTTTATTTATCCATTTATTTATTTTTATTTTTTAACAGTTTTTAAACCATTTTTTATATAATGATTTGGTAAATTTTGTTAATATTTAATATTTCTGTTTTTAAATTAATGGAAGTTTTAATATATTTATTAATGAAAATGGACTCAATAACTCTTCTTTTATGAGTATTGTTTTCTCGAGCTAAAATTTTGATATTATCCAGTTTAAAATCAAAATAATGATTTAATTGCCATGTATGTTGTGATAAACCAGTATTTTGATTTCCTAGTTCACAATCTCTTTTTTGCTCGTATATACGAGTTTTTAATCTCCTGCCAGTTTCCCCAATATAAATTTTGTTGCAACATTTACAATTGATCAGATATACAACTCCAGATGAATTTTCTTTGTTATCTTTATCTTTATTTTCAAAGGAAGGAAAATTATTTAGTGTGCGGTTGTTTGTGAAATAAACATTAATGTTGTATTTTTTTAAAGAAGATCTAAGACGTTCTGAGAGATGTTCAATATATGGTATAGAAACTTTAAGGTCTGTTTTTTTTATAGGTTTCATTCCATTTCTTATTTTTTTAGGAACTATTATATATTTCAAATATTCTTTCTTTGATTATGCTGTTTATTAATTGAAGTGGGTAATTATTTTGTACTAAGGTTTTTTTAAAATGATTTAAATTTTCTTTTGATATATTGATATACTGATATTGAATAAATAAATAAAAAATAAACAAAAATACAAAATTTAAATTTTGGCGCACTTTTCATTTGGGATGCTAATTCAATATCAGCCTTCTTAATTACTAAGTGAAAACTAGCTTGATCTCTAATACATTTGATAGTCTACGTTTATCCGTCCGAAACACAACACTTCGTTTAGTAAAAATGTAGTTATTATATAATATTGAAGCCTCTTTAAAATTTTGAGGTTTCAATTTCAACCTTGATAAAGCTTTTCATAAAAAAATAGGACAGATAATGTTTTACTTATATGAAGACTAAATTTTAATATAAAAACCGCAAAGTGGATAAACTAAAATTTTACTCCGAAATGACTATAATATAAACAATAGAATTGAAATGTTTTAAGGATTTATCAAGATCACTACAGGTAAATAAACGAAAAATGTTTTTAAACAAATTTTTAACTATCTATCAAAAAAGTGTATATCAAATTAGAATTTATGATTATATTAATTTTTGACTAAGATGATAATTACCTTTGAAGAAGGCCTGCAATACGACCGAAACGTACGTTGGTTAGACATGACAAATAAATTTTGATTCTTTAACATCCGAATCAATTGCCTTTTATGTGACCGTATGACCAAATTAATTTATTTATGAAGAATAACTACGTTATTTAAAAAAACGTCGAAGAAAATTCTCAGTGAGGAAATACTCTAATTCACTGAATATACCCAGCGGACACGTTCTGTAAATGTTACATAATAAAAAGGGAACATTTATACACAACATTGTTACAATCGTGTGCCATAACAATTACAGAACATAAAGTTCACACTGTTCTGTAACGCTGTTACTGTAAGAATACGTAACAGTTCTGGAATTCTGTTATGTAACTAATATAGAACAGTGTGATAGAACTGTTATGTCACTAGAATGATACAGGTGTTCCAAGAACGGAACATGAAGGTCATATTGTTCTGTAACGCTGTTACTGTAAGGATATGTAACAGTTCTAGAATTCTGCGATGTAACTAATATATAACAGAGTGATAGAACTGTTATCTCACTAGAATGTCACACGTATTCCAAGAACGGAACATAAAGGTCGCATTGTTCTGTAACGCTGTTTCCTCATCAGATTTAAATTGATCATTAAAGTCAAGTTAAAAAGATTCAAACTAAGTTACAAAACAATGACGTATAACCACAATGGAGTTGTTGTGGTTGCTCCGATTATACCTACACAAAGATAACAGTTTTTAATAACTAATTTTAACAAAATTTCCCACATGATGGGTAAATTTTATTTTTTTGGACATTATTTTTAACTTAGTTTCAGGCTAATTCTTTATAACAATATTCAAAATTATGGACTCAACAATGTTTTTCATTCAAGAATTTATTTTTTTAATTTTTTACATATGCATGAGCAACCACAACAATCCCCACTTGTCATTGTTTTTTAACTTAGTTTGAATCTTTTTAACTTAACTTTAATGATCAATTTTAATCTGATGAGGAAACTGGTATATGTTTCGAATCGTCACACGTTTTAATTCCGTAATGAACTTGACACAATAAATTATACTATATTTGTCTGGAAGTAGTCGTTTTGACTTTTGTCACCACTTTCATCTATATTATATTCCCAGACGTTAAACACAAAAAGGATTTAACATCACCTACTTTCTTCAATATTTTTTTTTTAATGAAATATATTTGGAAGTTTTGGGTGCATAGTCGGCAATGTTAAAAACTTAATCCCCAAAAAATACTGCGTAGCCGTAGCTTTCTTAGAAAACTACTGCGCACTCCTTAAATATTAATTGCAAACCCATCCATTTAGGAACCTGCATAAAAACTCATGATGAGAACCGATATAGATTCCCATCCCATATTCCTATCTCAGATCGTAATTTGTGACAAGAATTCAAAAAAGGATCCCATATGGGTTCCCACTGAAATGTTGCAATTTAATTATGTTTAAATAATAAAAATGACCACATACCTTCGGCACTGCTTCCTGAAAATCTTATAAAAATCGAAACTCTATCCAATGAGCTATACTCTCTATCTCTATTAATTTTGTTGAGCGCCAGGCCTGTTCGAGGCCACTTAAATTCTCAAAATGCAAATCTCAAAATTAATTAAATAAAAATCCAGAAATCTCAAAGAAAACGAGAAACTAAACTCAACTCAAAGAACGCAGTGTACCGGCTTCTCTCACAGTCAGCTCAGACTCGGTAGTTGGGCGTGTTTCGCAAATAAAGAGGGTTCAAAAGTCAGCAAAATATAACTCGGCATTCACAACAAATAGAACTTATAATTTATTCTGCGAGTGTTCATTAAAAATTTTATATGATGAGGAGCTTGGTTTAACAATTGGCCTTCTTTCGGGTCTCGACATACTGCAACGGTTTACAATTTAAAGATCAAACAAGGCTCTAATAATTTTAATTCCGATTTATTTATGACAAAATTAAATCTTAAATCCTAACCTAATTCTCGAAAATTAAACTAACTCCGTAAAGTTAGGCTTCTCTGCCCGGAACTCCATGCTAGGCAATTACAAAACAAAAACTTAAAAACAAAAATCAAATTAAAAAAAGCAATTCACCATGTTAATTTCAGAAGTCTAGTCATCGGTGAAACCTAACCTCAAAACTGACTATAGCCTAAACTCACTAAATTAGTAATGACCCATGACTAGTCACAGCCTAATTTATTCGATTAGTAATAGCCAAACTCAAATCTCTATCTAAACTCAAGATTATCACAGAATATCACCCCTACTGAAAAAGCCTACATAGTAAACTACATGGGAACCTATGTGGGAACCCATATGGGATCCTTTTTTGAATTCCTGTCTCAAATTACGATGTGGGATAGGAGGGGATACATTTTGTGGGTTTCCACATGGGTTCTTATATGAATACCGTTATGGAAACCTATGAATTGTTCCTACATGAAATCCCACATGGGATTAGAACTTTTTTTAATGAAATATATTTTGGAAGTTTTGGGTACATAGTCGGCAATCTTAAAAACCCCCAAAAAATACTGCGCAGCCGTAGCTTTCATAGAAAACTACTGCGCACTCCTTAAATATTAATTGCAAACCCATCCATGTAGGAACCTTCATAAAAACCCATGATAAGAACCGATATAGATTCTCATCCTATATTCCTATCTAGATCGTAATTTGAGACAGGAATTCAAAAAAGGATCCCATATGGGTTCCCACATAGGTTCCAATGTAGTTTACTATGTGGGCTTTTTCAGTAGGGACGTAACCTAGACTACTGAATCTCAACAAGAATTCTAATAATTCACTTCACGATATTCCAAACCTTAACATTTTCAGCTTCTAAAGAAATTACGCTTAGCTCGCCTAACTCTACTGACTCTAAATTCAATCTAATAATTATCCATCACGTGGCACAATTGTCTCAAAAAAGTTAATAACCTTGACATAGGTCAATAGCACACTCCAAATTTTCCGAACGAAATTTCAATAAACGTGGCTTGAATTTATACGGCAAAATCATTCCAAAAAAGAAGATTACAATCTTAATCTAGGTCAATAGTACACTCAAAATTCATCTACAATTCTCGACGCTCAAAGTTTCCGTAAATGTCAATTATAAAAAGGGGTCGGGTAAGGGGAAAGTGCTTGACTAAATGACATCTGTAAGGAACTCGATTCGTGAATCTTTGACACTATAAAATTGGGGCACATCCTTATGTCGTTAACGCACATTTGGAGCAAAACTCGACTGGGGGCTCAGTTCCGTAAAATTGCACACTTTTAGGTTAACACATGAAAAGGGGCTCACTCATGATTAAAAATTGGGTTTCCGGATAAAACTCAACTTAGGACTCCATTACATGATTAAATAAAATTATTCGAAATGCTCAACGGGAGCACAGTTCAAGGGTCATACATTATGGGGCAACACTCGACTGGGGGCTCAGTTCACTGGCTACACAAAAAAATATTCACCATTGAGGAGACATTTCAAAAAATAGTACTTATAATCACTTCACATAAAAGGAAAATCAAATTAAAAGGAAGGCACAGTTAAAGAACCTCCGCCTCGACCACGTGTGACGCCATTTTTTCGACAGCAATGAAAAATATTGAAATTAATAAAAGTGATCCATTGTGGCCACGTGTCGAGCGTAGTCTCTTTCACTTAAAAAACAAGAGTTGGCCTTACCCGTAGAGTTCTGGAACGATGTGGACGAACTTCCTTGGGGATGAGCAGTTGTTGAGTGCGTCTCGACTTATTCTGCGGGCAACTGCTCGACAATTAACTTTCACGGACACGAGAAAATGACAAAATTACTCTAGTAGACTTGAGGCGGCTGCGGTCGGCAGAGAAGAACGAGCGTAGCGGTGACGGTCCGGGACTCGGTCTCGGCGTTCCTTCTCCTCCCTCTTTCTGGCGTTCCTATTGGTGGTAAGGCCGCTGCGGAGCTAGGGTGCTGGGTTTACATTCCAGGGCCGTGTGAATAAATGGAGCTCGGTAGCCTGTTATTTTCGGTTTTCATCCTTCCTTCTTTCTATTATCGCCAGAATTAATCCAGTGTTGTTATTTCTTTGTCCTTACTCTCCAATCCACCAATTTGATCACCTCCTGGAGCCCGAAATTACCCTGGCTGATCAAAGCAGGATTTGGTTCGGTACCAATTGGTATCAGCCGACGTGAAGAGGGCAATGCGCATTGAGATTCCCTAGTCTTGTTGGGAATTGGCGAAGACATTTTTCATCGTGAAGTTTCCAAAAAGGTTCTACGCCAGGTAGATGAGTCGTTCCGGATTTTTCGTAACTTGCAGCGTTACTCCCAATCTGGCCGGCATCCTAACATGATCCTTCCCAGATAACAATGCGTGAGGGCGCACTGTAGCTGCACGGTGTGCGAGCACGATGTGTCGCCAAGAACGCAAAGAACGGAGTATGCACAAGTTCAGGGTGATCAATGTTCAATCAAGGTGAGCACACTCGGTGTGCACGATGTGCAGCACAGCGTGCTACCATATGTGATGTCACAGTGCACGTGTTGTGTAAGAGCAGAATTGCACGCTTTGTCAGCGCACGCGCAGTCATTCGATCAAATATGGCGATCGCCGGCAGTCGACAAAGAGGTTAAGTGTGCATGGCATGGAAGTTGCAAGTCACGTCGGCGTCGCTTTTGTGTAATTGTTTCATCACACGTGTTTTTGTTTCCTTGCGACCGGCTAAGGATAATAATGCTGGTAAGTAATGGTCTTAATGTATTTCATAATATATTTCTAAATGTTTAAATGTATTTCTTACAAATGAAAACTCATGCAATAACTTTGAAACTTATTTAGCTGGGCAGTAAATTTTTCGAACTTTTATTTCTGTATATATTTTCTCCCGAAATTTAGAATGCGAAACAAAAATTGTTATAAAAATTAAATATCTCAAAAACACCATTTCTCGACGTTCATTCACCAATCGCTCGAGTGTTATGCCCATTATTTGTCGAGTGCGTGGCGTGGCTTGTAAACCTAACCTAATTATGCAAGGGCTGTTTCCCGGCACGTGCGTGCCGACACGACGTGCGTCGCATTTTCGCCATCACAACGTGTCGACAATTCTGCACATCGTGCGCGCACCATGTGGGCTCAGTGTCGACATTTTGTTATCTGGGTTGTAGATGAGGATCCACAGCTACTTTGAGTCTGGCAGACGATAGCAGATAGCTTGGAACGTGTGTCGATGGAATCTAAACGTTCCAAGAGTTTTGAGTGGCGTCCCATTTGAGTCTCGAAGTCGAAAGAAGTCCCTCAATGTCCCACGATGTCTCGACGAGTCCGAATCGTTACAAAAAAATAAGAGAAACAAACAGAATAAGTCTTAAAAATTATAAACCTTAAATCTAGCCCTAGTCATGCAGTTTACGTACCACAGCCGCGATTTCTGACCTTATAAAATTAAATCTATGCATTTACGAAAAATCTCAAAATTTCAAATAAAATTCTGTTAATTAGAACCTGTGAGTTGCAAGAATTTTGCAACGTCACACTACGTAGGTTCCAATGTAGTTTACTATGTAGGCTTTTTCAGTAGGGTAGTTCTTGACTTTGTTAAGGACACATTTTTTCCGTGTAGGGGTGGTTTTTTGGGGCTGTGAAATATTATTGTAGCGATGGGGATATATAATGGTATATATAATGACCCCAGATACCTTCCCAATTGGGAAGGTATATGGGGTCATTATTTTTTATTTGAAATTTGTTTAGCTACGTTAGTCGAAGATAGCTGAGATGGGGTTCGTTAAATGTACTAGGGGTGGTTTTTGGGGAGTGTTCAATATTACAGTGGGGCTTAAGGTATCAAATAGAGTTTTGGAACGGTGGCTGGGTGGACTATTTTAAATTAAAAATTTTTTTGGCTGCTTTGAAAAGAGGTACTTGAGACGAAGTTCGTTAAATCTACTAGAGGTTGTTTTTTGGAGCTGTCTAATATTATTGTAGGGATAGGGTATCTACTAGATTCTTGGGAAGAGACAGGGTTCGTTAAATTTACAAGGTGTGTTTTTTTCGGGTTGTTGAATATAAGTGTGGGGATCAGCATATAGACCAGCGTCTTGGGAAGGTGTCTGGGGCAAAAACTTTGAATTTGACATTTTTTTGGCCGTTTTAGCTGAAGGCAGCTAAAATTAGGTTCGTTGAGTGTATTAGGGATTGCTTTTAGGGGCTGCTGAATATTACAGTATTAATGAGGATATGAACTAGAGTCTAGAGAAGGTATGTCAGGTGATTCTTCTTAATTTAAATTTCTGTTGGCTGTTTGAGTTGAAGGCAGCTGAGATGGGGTTCGTTAAATATGCTATGGGTTTTTTTTTTAAATTTCTGAATATTACTGCAGGGATGGCGACTTGAACTAGAGTATCGGGTAGGTGTCTCGAGTGATTATTTTTAATATGAAATTTTTTTGGCTGTTTTAGTTCAAAGAAGCTGAGATGGTGTTTGTTAAATGTATTAGTGGTGGTCTTTTGCATTGCTGAATATAATAGTAGGATTGGGATATCTACTGGACTCTTGGCAAGGTGTCTGGGGTAAATATTTTTAATTTGACATTTTTTGGCTGCTTTAGTCGAAGGCAACTGAGATGACGTTCGTTAATATACTAGGGGTTCCTTTTGGGGGTTGCTGAATATTATATTGGGAATAAGGATATGAACTGGAGTCTAGAAAAGATATCTCAGGTGATTATTTTTAGTTTGAACTTTTTTTGGGCAGTTTTTGTAGAATGCAGCTGAGATATGGTTTACTAAATGTACTAGGGGTTGCTTTTGGGGTTGCTGAATATTACAGTAGGAATGAGTATATGAACTGGAGTCTAGGAAAGATATTTCAGGTGATTATTTTGAATTTGAAATGCTATTGGTTGCTTTAGTTGAAACTACCTGAGACAGGATTCGTTGAATGTACTAGGGTTGGTTTCTTTGAGCTGTTGAATATTATTGTAGGGATGTCGATAACGGTTACTATCATCTTAGAAAGGTGTCTGGGGTGATCATTTTGATTTGTTTGGCTGCTTTCGTCGAAGGCAGTTGAGATGGGGTTTGGTAAATGCACTAGCGGTGGTTTTGGGGGTTGCTGAATATTACAGTGGGAAAAGACGAATATATGAAAAATAAATCAGAGCTCATTCACGAGAATTCTACGAAATTCAAGAGAATTGTAGGAAATTCAAGAGAATTCTACAGAATTTAAGAGACTTCTACATAATTCAAGACAATTTGACATAATTCGAGAGTCTTGTACAGAATTCAATATAATTCTATAGAACTCAAGAGACTTCTACTCGATTCAAGCGAATTCTACAGAATTCAAATATAATTCTAAAGATTTTAAGACCATTCTACTGTACTCAAGCGAATTCTACATAATTCAAGAGAATTATATATAAATCAAACGAATTCTGCATAATTCAAAAGAATTCTATATAATATAAGAGAATTATACTGAATTCAAGAGAGAATTCTACAGATTTCAACAGGATTCTGCCGAACTCAAGAGAATTTGGCTGAATTCAAAAGGTTTCTACTCAATTCAATATAACTCTACCCGATTTCAAGAGAACTCTACTAGACTCAAGAGAATCCTACATAATTTAAGAGAATTGTGCTGATTTCACGAAGTTTCTACTCCATTCAAGATAATTCTACAGATTTTAATAGAATTCTGCTGAACTCAAAAGAATTCTACTAAATTTAAAAGAACTTTACATAATTCAAGATAATTCTTCTGTACTTGAGAGACTTCTATCGAACTTAATACAGCATCTAAGGGAATTCTGCTCGATTGGAGGGAATCCAGCTGATCTCAAGAGAATTCAGAAGAATTCAAGAGAATACTACAGAATCTAAGAGAATTCTTCCAAACTTAAGAGAATTCTACATCATTCAAAAGAATTCTACATAATTCAAAAGAATTCTACATAATTCAAGAGCCTTTTACAGAAATCAAGAAAATTGTGCAGAATTCAAATATAATTCTAAAGATTTCAAAACAATTCTACTGAACTAAAGAAAATTCGAACGATTTAAAGAGAATTTTGCTAAACTCAAGGAAGGAGAATGAGGGAACGTAGGTACTTTCTCGATGAAGTGCGAGAGAGAGAGAGAGAGGGGGGGGGGGGGGGGGGGGAGAGAGAGAGAGAGAGTGATCCTATTTCACTTAGTTGGCGCAGGTCGAGATTCTGCGGTATCGCTCTTTCTCTGCGCGAGACAGGCGTCGAGCTGGCTTAACCCTTGTGGTATGTTACGCTGGCTACGGGGTTGCACCCTCTTTATCTCGCCTTTTAACAGACGCTGCTAGACTTGCAAGCCGTCCATGCTGGTGGATTGTGCCAGTTGACCTGGTCTTGTAGATCTTGTTTGTCTTGTTGTGTGGGGGAGGTAGGAGAGGGTGGAGAATGAGTGTAGTAGCGTGAGTGCACGTGGGTGCGGGACGGGGGGGGGGGGAGGTGTATTAGCGTAAGTGCATGCGGTCGTGAGAAGGGAGGCGGGATGAGGAAGGTAAGTGTTAGGAAATGTCGGTCTCAATGACTTCTCAATTTTTTAACAGAGACTGTTAGCCTGTTACCGTGCTTATTATTATTTAATAAATGAGTCATTCGCATAAAAAAAAACACTTGAAATATATTCTACTTGAATATTACACTATTCTTTGGCACGAATTAGCCCAAATGTAACTTTTCCAATCACTGAACAAACCGTAAAATAAAAAACGCTTAAAATAAAATCAGCAAACGAAACACTTAATGAAATTTTTTGCAACACTTGAATTTCATTATTTAATAAGTCAACTTCTTTTCGAACTTCTTCTAATGCTCTGGCCCTCTTGGCTTCTAGTTCCTTTACTTGCAGATTAAAAAGCCTCTTCCTATCTGCCGACTAGAGTTTCCTCCTGCATATTTTCAATAAAACATTCTTTATTCACTGAGAAGCCTCGTTCGACGTTGGCGTTTCCGTGAGAGAGAACAGTGATCATTTTCATAATTTTTTTGATGTTTTCACCAGGCTTGTTAGCTTCGAAAAGTTTGATTCAAAAATCTTCCACACGTTGACTTTTTCATCCGAAATTTTTTAAATTTTCTTGAACTTGTCGAAGCTTACACATATTCCTGAATTCACGAGTTGCTTTGTCTGCAATATTGCCATCGAGCCAATTTTTATCAACAAGAGTCGTTAACACAGTTCCCAATCTTTTTTCCCCCAGTTTGAGATCAGCTGCAACGTATGGATCAAAGCAGGAGAGAGCTTTTGTCAACGTATACGCAAGCGGTGAGCGTTCCTGCAACTGGCTAATAAATTTGATTATGCAATTCCTGCAGTCTTGACGGGACTGAAGAACTTCGAGGGCATTGCAAGTCTTGACCTTATTTAGGGCAGCTTTGGTGGCGACTACGAGGTGAATCTTTGAAGCTGCCCGTAGATTTTCCTCATAGCTCACATCAACGTCCTGTACTGAGGTTGCTTTTTCCATGACCTTAGTTTTAACGGCACGTTCCATTTGATCACGCATGATACCGGTAAGGGCATTATATGTATAAAAATGGTACAAGAGGTGAGTCTGACTGGAATTCGGTTTAGAAGGGCCCAATGTCCTGAGACAAGGATTTGAAAAAAGCTAACTTTGCTGTCAGCAAAGGGTCCTTACATAACTTTTCAATAATTTTGAAGCTATTGCAAGTCAAAGTTTTCGAATTTTTTGATTTCTTATCAACGTACTGAACTTACTTAATGATGTTGGGGAGCATGTCCGAAGCCCGCTGTGCGACATTATCATTGTTCAGCCATCGAACGGCACAGAATTTGAGTGGGAAAATGGAACATTCTGTAGCTTCGGAGAAGGTTTGTAGTCCAGCTGGAACATCCTTGAAATGATTGTAAATTGTCCTTAAAAATTGCTCCAAGTTCCATCCTGTTTCCTTAAAACCACCTTTGAACGCACCATTCGAATTGTGAAGCCCACAACTAACAATCTCCAAAATTTCAGTTTCATCCTTGTCCGTTTTTATATGGCCTTTGATGTATTTTAAAAACTTGAAATTAACGTTCGGACCATCCATAGAAATTTGAATAATCTTCTTCAGTGGAAGAGGTGATATGCCTTCCAAAAATGCGATGAGCAAGTCTGATGCTCTGGCGCGTCTCAAAAATACTGACGTGAGGTATCGTGTCATCACTTCTCCACTACCTTTTGGCCAGAAACGAACATTTGAATCCCTCTGTTGCTTTTAAGCAATTTCGTTGAGTGATTCGTCGAATCCTAATGTGAAAAAATCACATTCCATCACCTCGTGAACCAACTGTTTACTGAAGTACGGTGCCAAGCCAAACACAATTATGTAGCCAATCTTATCGCGCTGCAGCTGCATTTTCTTGCAATTTCACTGTCGGGAAACATTTTGCAAAAAAACTTCACGTTTCGTTCTGCTGAGCGCAATGACTCATGCGTCATAACACTTTCAGTTACCAATATTATTTCTGCACTGTTGAAATAATCTCTGAAGTCTAGACAGTGGCTTCTTCACTGTTTATATCGGAGCTATCTGTGATGTAGAAGGCAAATTTGCAACTTGGATAATTTGTGGCACAAAATGGTTTGAAGCAGACTTTTCATTGATAGCACTAATAGAATCAATTTGCTGAGAAGACTCGTTTCAAAGAAAAGATTGCAGTGTATGCATGGTAGTCAAAGCATTAATCGCTTTTTTGTGCTTGTCACCTTTCATATGACTGATCAGAGCTCCCACATTGTTCAGGCTAAATGATTTGACATTCCCACATCTAATACACTTCGCCGAAGTCGCATCATTTTCAACTCTTGCTAGTCACAGTTTGAATTCAGGATTTGTCCACCACTGAGTTTGAAAAGTGATCATTACCAAAAGAAGTTGAAATCTACAAAGGAAGAAAATTATTTTCATTTACGCGTAAAAAAGAGAGAAAATTAAATTTAAATTTGCGGTAAATGATAGTGTATTTGGATATATTTAATAATAAAATTAGAAATCATAACCTTAATCTTATTGTCAATTATATCATAGATAAATATTATTTTGGGAAGAACGAAGACAATATGAATGCCTTCATGAATGTGGTTAAAAAACAAAAACAGAACTTCAAAAACGAACTCGTGTCGAATCGGAAACAAATATCTTATTCTGTTATCGTATACGATGAGATCGTAAAAACTCAAATCGAATATTTTCAAGGAGTTCCTAAGGATAAATATATTGATAGATTTCAAAAGACATTCAGATTCTGCCATTGGATATACAATTTCTCAAATGCCGATATAAATTAAAAAACATAAATCTTTTGTTTTGTTTTCTAACCTCAACCTAACCTCTAATCAAGCGGAACGAGCTGCAAACTTGCAACTTTGACGAGGAATAGAAGACGGCAACGTACATTCGTATAATGTAGTAAATGAAACTTACCGAAAATGAAAAACTAAGAATATCCAAATTAAAGAATTTTCACGGAGACATCAAAACGATTCCATGTACTATAATATGGGGAATCTCTCGCTCTTGGAAGTTGTGACGTCATCTAACGAAAAGATGTCCGTATTTCCGTAGGACAAACTAAATATCCAAGCCAATAACATACCTCCATTGAACTTCGTAAGAGCATTGTCATTGTCAGCAACGTCAAACACGTTCTATAACTGTTCTATATCAAAAAAGGAACAGTGTTCTATAACAATTGATACAATCTGGTGCGAGAACTATTCTAGAACAATATGGTAACAGTGTTCTAGATCTTTGTGACCTTATTGTAACAGAACTGTTCTAGATCTATGTGACGGCACTGTTCTATAACAGTTATTATGGAACTGTTCTAGAACAAAATAATCACAGACGTTCTATAACATTTGTTCCCAGCTTGTTCTAGAACTGTGCTGTAACGGTGTTATGTCGACGTTCCAGAACGCTGTTACGAATGTGTTCTAGAACAAATCAGGAACAAAAATTAGTAACTGTTACCAAACAGTTGTTACATAATTGTTCTAGAACAAACTTATCACAGACGTTCTATAACATTTGTTCCAAGCTTGTTCTAGAACTATGCTATAACGGTGTTATGTAGACGTTCTAGAACGATGTTACAAATGTGATCTAGAACAAATCAAGAACAAAAATTAGTAACTGTTCTGTAACAGTTGTTATGGAATTGTTCTATAACAAACGGATCACAGACGTTCTATAAAATTTTTTCCAAGCTTGTTCCAGAACTGTGCTGTAACGATGTTATGTCGACGTTCTAGAACGCTGTTACGAATGTGTTCTAGAACAAATCTGGGACAAAAATTAGTAATTGTTACCGAACAGTTATTACAAAATTGTTCTAGAACAAACTGAGCACACACGTTCTATAACATTTGTCCCAATCTTGTTCTAGAACTGTGCCGTAATGATGTTATTTGTCGATATTCTAGAACGCTGTTACAAATTTGTTCTAGAATATATCAGGAACAAAAATTAGTAACTGTTACAGAACAATTGTTACATAATTGTTCTAGAACTAACCAATCACATATGTTCTACAACGTTTGTTCCCACTTTGATCTAGAAATTTGCCATAACGGTGTTATAAGTCGATGTTCTAGAGAGCATTACTTTGCAACTGATTTCTTTAAGAAACTATTAAATTAACTATTTTTATAGCTTATAACGGGAACAAAGAATTGTACTACCGTAATGTTTTTTATGAACACAATTTATTTCAAAAAAAGTAACTCAGCTATATACTTGTTGAATTATAATATCAAATATTCTTCAGAAGAACGCAGATAAACATTAATGAAACAATTAATACGGTTTTAGTATATAAAAACAGATTAAGAACACATTATAGCCTATGAAATATGTTTATTTACGTGAAAAATAAGAAGACACGTATTTTTTCAAATTACCTAGCGGAATTTTTACATTTTTCACGAATATTAAAAAATTTTGAAGGTTCAATGAGTTTTTTGAAAATTTTACTTCAAAAACCGTGCTACAAACAAATTTTTTAAATAATAAGAAATGGTAAAGTTATTTTGGAATTTTGAAAAAAAAAGAAAAAAAATGTTTTCTCAAAAACCCAATCTTTTTTTCCTGAAACTGATTTTTTTCTGGAACTGATATATAAATCTAATAATGATAATTTTTTTCTGCAAAGAAACGAAACAATACTAAACGGAAAATGTATGATAAGTAGACTATATCAGTACCTATTATTTGTAAAAATTTTGAAAAAAAAGGTTGGTTTTTAAAGAGAAGAATGTTTTTTTTTTTCAAAAATCCAAAATGACCTTACCATTTTTTATTTTTTTTATGTAGATTTACGTGATAAAGATTTTGAAAGAGTGCAAAATACTAGTTAAACTGAAATAAGAAAAACTTACATGTCTCATAAACTGCAAAAATTTTGACAAAAAGTTTCTTTAAAACTCCACCATTTTTTCCTGAAATTTTTAGGAAGAAGAGGTAATGATATAATCTATTTGCCATAAATTTTCCGTTTTGTATTTTTGTTGTTTTTTGTCGGAAAAAAATTATTATTTTTCATTCATGTTCCAATCGGAAAATGTATGGTAAGTAAATTATATTTGTACCTATTATTCCTACAAAATTTTAGGAAAAAACGGTGGAGTTTTTGAGAAATTTTTCTTTTCTTTTTTTCAAAAAAGAAAATGTCGCTATGTTAATTTAAAAAAAAATACGTGTGCCCTTATTTTCCACGCACAAAAACATATTTCATAGGTAAGCTAATGCTCAACATGTCACCAGTCAGCCTGCATGATTTGAAATGGATTCGGTCACGTATGAAATCTTTTTCAGCTAAATGCTTAGTTTTCTACCGCGGGATCCGAACAAAATTAT
Source organism: Andricus curvator (assembly GCA_932195095.1). Lineage (NCBI taxonomy): Eukaryota > Metazoa > Arthropoda > Insecta > Hymenoptera > Cynipidae > Andricus > Andricus curvator. Next base: position 27,705 of record CAKNYM010046155.1, read on the forward strand.
AGAGCATTTTTCGATATTTTAAAATTACTTCTACACAATCAAAATAATTTGGCTAAAATGAAAAATAAATAAATAAAATAAACGAATTAAGAATGAAAAAAATAAAATGAGAAATTTGGTTGAGTATGAATGAAAAGTACCGAGAATCAACGGAGTTTTGGATTTAGAGGCGCTATAATTTTGGAATTCCTTTTGGGCCTAATCGACCGCTGTGATTCGTTTACGAGGACAGAAAACTTTCAGTTCAAACTCGTCCACCAATAGCAGAACCGACATTCCGCAAAGACTCAGAATGGCGGCAGCCGGCGGAATAATACATAACCCCAAACTCCAACCACGTGTTTTCAATCGTTTCGCCGTTTCGATACCAGAACCAGTGCTGCAGGTGTTATGCGTATTACATTTAATTCAAATAATGGTATTTATTGTATTTATACATAAATTATCGCAGATCACTGTTTAACTGAAGGAAGGGGAGTATATATTATAGTCATTATATAATATGCTGTATTGGATCTATGGTTTGATAAGCTTATTTCAGGTAAGTGCCTTTTCATGCTTTTCATCATCGAAAATGTTTAGAACTCTTAATATTTAAAAATGTGACAGTATGGATTTTTAAATAGTTTATGTTTTAATTTTTTTTCTTTCATGAAAATAATTACTATAATTCCCCTTTTTTAGTTCTTTTTGTGCTGGGATCCATGAATCTCTGGTGGCAGTATATTACAAGTATCCCAGCTAACACAGTTACTAGTCCGAATAGTCACATAATTGTAACAAGATTAAAAAAACCAGTCACTGGTGACTTCCATGCTGGTCATCCAGTGACAATATATTTCCCACTCAAAGTAGTAACAAATTACAAGCGAAGCAGGTAACATTATCCCGCCATTGTAATCACATGCTTGTAACAAAGTGATGTTTGGAAACGCAACGTGCAATGACAGCTTAACCTCAAAATATACATCGTTTCGGAATTATAATTATGAATATTTTTGCAAAAATGTTGGAAAGGAACATAATTAAACGATAAATAAGTTCCAGAAAAGGGAGATAATATGTGAACAAAGCTTTTATAAAAAAAGAGATATTTATCAGCTGAACCCTTACGAAAAAGAAATTACATTATAGAGGTTAGACCCAAAATGTATATGTATAAATGAAAATTAAAGAACTAAGTAAAATATTGATATTGTAATAAATCCTTTCTATACAAAATAAGTATAATTATTATTATGTTTAAATTATAAATCTGCCTTTAAAAGTTCTATATAATACATCCATATACAATACGTCTTTTATCCATAGCCAAAAACTTCTCATGTGATGATAGGTTGTAAAAAAGACAGTTTGTATTAGGGTGGGCCAAAAAAACTTTTAATTTTTTTTCCCTTAGATACCATGAAAATATTGTCAGAAATGACGAAAAAAAAACTCTGATGAAGATTGAGCTCTGAATATTAATATTAAGAGGTGGCGATTTGTGATTTCCCATTTAAATAACACAGGAATTTTTAAAATTTTTTTTTCGATTTTTAATGCGTTTGAACGAATAATTTTCTAGTTAAAACAAAAACTTATTCTTGTAGAGAATTTAACGATCTACAAAAAATGTCTGATATGATTTTTTGCTAAGTCGACTCATTCAAAAGTTATGGCAGATTGAAAATTAAAAAAATACTTTTTCATTAAACTTCAATCAGACTTCTGATCTCAAAGAGCTCAAATGTTTTTGGTAAAACAATAACATTTTTACAAAATATCATAAGAAAAACCAATTTTATGAAACTTAATTTAAAAAAAAAATCTGAACTTTACTTTACCTGAATAATGACTTGAAAAAAATTATTTGGAAAACGGTTGACCTAAAGGCCATCCCTGCAACTTCCCGCTAATTTCAGTCATTGAAAGTTTGCAATTTGAGCTCTTCAAGATCAAAAGTCTGATGGAAGTTTAATGAAAAAGTATTTTTTAAATTTTCAATCTGCCATAACTTTTGAATGAGTCGACTTAGCAAAAAATCATATTAGACATTTTTTGTAGATCGTTAAATTCTCCACAAGAATAAGTTTTTGTTTTCACTAGACAATTATTTGTTCAAGCCCATTAAAAATCGAAAAAATTCTTTTTAAATTCCTGTGTTATTTAAATGGGAAAACAAAAATCACAAATCGCCACCTCTTAATATTAATATTCACGAGCTCAAGCTTCACCAGAATTTTTTTTCGTCATTTCTGACATTATTTTCATGGTATCTAAGGAAAAAAAAATTAAAAGATTTTTTTTGGCCCACCCGAGTTTGTATGTTTGAAACGAAGTTGAAATTTGTTGGCCTCTCTTAGTTTTCGACAAATATTTAAGAACGTACGCCATGACATGGCGTGCCCAATACCCGTGAGTCTGAGCTCTACGTTTTGAATTATTTCTCGAAAACTAAGGGAGATCCCATTTTTATATTCAAGGGACTTTTAGAGCACATTGTAAGCTATCCATAAAAAAAATTTTTAATTAAAAATAGATTTTTTTCAAATTTAGTTCCAAATTGTGTTTTTGAAAAATACAACAAGTTTTTGAATCTTTTCGAAAAATATTTCTTTAAAACCGCGTCTGATTGTGAATACTTGAAAATCTTCATCGTAATAATATTAAAATCATCAACGCTTAACAGAAATGACTAATAATAAATAACATTCTTTTGATGATTCGACGTGAAATTTCTTAGAAGTTAATATTATGAAATAAAAATTAAGTTTTTTGCAATATTTTGTTGTTTTCTTGACTATTTAGTTATTAAAAAAATTCTCCCCTTAAATCCCTAAAAAATAATTAGTCATACACTGCTTGTAGTAATTTTTATGTGTAATTTTGATAATTTCATCGTTAATTATAGTTTAAGAAACGTATGCTCTACAAGCAAAAATATAAACAAAATATTCCAAAATCAAGGTAAAAGCTATTTACGTTTGCACTTTTAAATTGTGCGGGAAATCACAGAGCCAATGAATGCCTATTCCTTGCGCATGCGCACGAAGTTTTTCGTCCAGTAAGATCGCTGCCGGCTGTTACCGCCATGTTACTAGTCTGACAGGGAACGGTTGCAAACAAGCCTCCCTAGTAAACTACGGCGATTATGCCGTTACCTGCTAGGAGACTGAGATACAAGTAACAATTCCTCTGATAACATGTGATCATTCAGGAACCTTTCAGGATGGTAACAGGTTAGCTGGGATATATAATATACTTTTTTCCACAGATAAGTTCAGATGTACCAATAAGAGTGCATTCGAGATTCAGAACGAGAGGAAGGATCGCAGTAACATCTCTGAGCGACACAGAGCGCGGTTGATTCGCAAAGAAGCAGAGAAGATAGACTCAGCCAGCCCTATTCCTTTAACATCAAATTTGACGGTGTCCAATATTTTTCTAGCCAGTGAAGAGGAACTTTCAAGTGGCATAAAAATTAAACCTACAGGAGATAAACGAAAATGTGTAAAAATTAAACAAAAAGATCAAACTTTCGTTATTATTGCAATTATGCATACGAATAATTGAATACTGCACAAACACAGAGATCAAATTTTTATTCTTTTTTCTTTACAACTGCTAGAAACTTTATCAATAAAAAGGATTAAAAATTGTTACGCATTCTAGAATTTCTTACTGTATATTATATATGTTATTATTAGGATAATGCTGTGGCTCACGAGCTTCTGGAACTGTATGGGCGATATAAATTATGACATAATGCGAGCTAATATGTAAATATTAACCCTGTTCGAAAAAGGACCATTCTCTTTAGAGACTGAGCGTGATTTCTTCTTGAGATTTTCTACTCTCTTACCGGGTTTCTCAGGGCGATAGATTTGTTTGTGAGCACCTTTGAATGATAAAATTGAGAATTAAATAATTACATATTAATTGGCTTGGCTTATGCCCCAATATTTTGCAGAATATTTACGGAAATAAATTGCATTGCTACTCCTGACGAGCTGAGCAAGATTATATCTTGTGCCCGGGTCCAAGAAGTTGAGCAATTCAATTTCAAATCTATTGTTAAGGTTTAGCTTCTTATGAGTGGACGGGAGTTACACTCCTTAACCCTGTCAAGAAAGCGGCTTAAGCCATAATTTTAGAGAGAAGGAAATATTCTCTTAGAGTTATAAATCTAGGCCGGAGAAAAGGTCCTACTTTGCAACTTTGCATCTGGCACGTACCTTAAAGAGTTCTCACTCTTTCTTTTTGAGACTCTCTCTCTCTCTACCCCAAGCGGTAGCATGCACCTGTAGTCTGAGGGTCTCTCCACTCAGGTTGCCTCGAATATAATTGTATTTTGATATTGAATCATTTACCTGCTTAAAGATTGAATTCTTTGTGTTGACATGATATTTAGATTTGACAACTGAATTATAAAATGATAATTACCTGGACTTATGAGATAGAAATTAAGGTAAAGTTAATGATCACAGATACAGGTGTATCCTATGTAATAATAGTGTACGTTAGTAGTACCTTTTTCTTTTGTAAGGACAATTCAGAAAAAATCGTAGAAATATAAGGCAAGGTCATTGACCTTATTCCAAAGATTCAAGCTTGTATTAGGAGAGAAAAGGATTTTATCAGTTTTACTGAGATTTTACACTTTGTTGAGAGATTTAATTGCGAATTTATATGAATTAATAAGAGAATTTTGATTATTAATGAAATAGAGATAGAGAAGAGATTACGATTTATCGATCTATGAATTAAATAAAAGAAAATTAGAGAGTAAGAAGAAAATATATTGCATTTTACAGAGAATATTAATGTTATATCTCATAATTTTAAGTCAATGCGCACGAAAATATAAAAAGATAGATTTTGAATAGCGATCTAGAAATTAAGGTTATTGAATAGGGAATGAGTGATTTCGCGAATTAGAAATTAGGATAGATAGATTCTAGGGTGATTTCCATGTAATATTAGCTTATAGTAGGTTTTTCATGAATAAATCTTTTATATAAAGAGAAGAAACTAAACTTATGCTTTCTCCATAGAGTGCCTTTTTAGTTTATGATTTCATTAATCAAAGTAGGGTAGAAATGCACTACATTTAAGTTAACCTAGCTATATTGGCAAATTCACAAGGTTACAATATATATATATATATATATAAGGAGGAGAGGTATCAAGACCTTAAAAGAGAGCTGCAACGACTGTACCCAAAATATTCGGTACAAGTAATTGTCCTTGTGATGGGTGCTCTCGGAGGTGTGAAACTATCACTGGTTCGTAACCTTAAAGCCATACCCGCGTGCCAAAAATATGCCAAGGTACTTGCGAGATGGATGCAGAAAGCTGTAATCCTTGGGTCGCTTCGTGTCCTCAAGACTGAAGGGCCTATGACGAAGCCACCGAACGCGTCCTCGGGTTGCGGATAGAGGGTCCCTGTACCAAGGATTTCTGCTGAATATGGTTACAATAATTAATAAGCAGTCGCGGACAATTGTCCAGGGATGGTCCCGAAGGAATAACCCATAAGTTGAGGCGTAACAACCGTGCCGAAAGCTGAATGGCACCTAGGTGAGCTATCTTAAACGGTGACTCTGGGATACCGGGCGACCTCTCAGAGTATGCAGCCTTATCTTTGCACGCGGGGCTCTACAAGGATGGACGAACCCTTTCCCTAGCTGCTCGTGGGAACAACAATGACACCACCAAAACACCAAAAAGTTGAAAATAATTTAGATGGAAACGCGACGACGAACCGGCGAAACGCCCACATTCAGTGGACGGATCAACTCAAGGATGAATTGCTAGACTGCTACGATGCCAGCATTATCCCTGTTCACCGAGGCTTTATGGCGGGTATGCACTCTCTGTGGTGCCAGAAACACCCAGAGCTTCAGCACGTTTCGTATCAGCCTTTGCGAAATCATGCCGACTACCTCCGGAAAAATGGATATGTACGCGGAGCGCTTCCCCAACCGCTGCTTGATCAAGCTACAGACGAAGGTAAGGAAGCGACATTGAAACCAACCGCGGAGATAACCGCAAGAGTCCGACCTCTGGACCATCAATTGCTCAGTTTATGGTGCTGCAAGAGCTTTGGCTGATTCAAATCGAAGGCTAAAACCGACTATGGATCAAAAGACCAAAAGACGCTTGCATCAAGTGAACAAGAAGATTGGATGGGCAAGACAAAATGCGTCCCGTGGTCAATGTGTGATTGACTACATAACATCTGGTAGACCGTTCACGGAAGGGGTTCGAACGTTCGCCCAAGTACTAAGGATCTTGAATCACACACTGAACAAGTCAAAGCTGCTGAAAATCAAGCAGCATATTGTTGGCAAAATACGGCTGTTATCTGACGCAAGGAGGAGAATACAGAAGAGGGAGAGATTGATCAGGGAGAATCAACAGTTTCTCACTGACCCATCACGCCTCTTCAGCGATCTCCCTGTTTCTGTAAAAAATCCACCAAAGCCCAAGGAGGTAGAGACTTTTTGGAGAGAGGTATACAAGATCCCGAAAACACTAGAGTTGAAAGAAGATACTGACAGTATCATTCGCTTCAAGGAGTTTTCCGACAACCTCATGGAATCTGAGGAGGAATATCCATGAATCACTGCCGAAGAGGTAAAAAAAGCACTTAGAGGCACCAAGAACTTTTCCGCTGCTGGAACAGATTTTATCAAGAACTTCTGGTTGAAGAAGTTTACTTTTACACACCAACATTTGGCCCGCATATTCAGCTCATATTTAAAGTCGGAGACGCCTATTTCGCAGTGGCTGGTGTTAGGACGCAATATACTCCTGCCGAAAAAAGGCAACTTGTCCAAGCCAGAGAATTACAGGCCAGTAACTTGTTTGAACACACTGTATAAGATCTTTACAGCTGTCCAAAACAACAGGATTGTTGTTCATAGACTTATAATCTGTCTGTTGGAAACCTTGAAGGTACATCCACACATAGTGAGATGCATAGAAAGATTGATACCTTTTTGGAAAACTAGATTTACTATCTCATCTAGAAATTATCGTGTGACAACGAACAACGTCACCTTCCAGAGATGCGCCTTTCAGTACAGCTTACATCGTTGCGAATGGCAGAGATCCTCTCCTAAAAATGGTCAGGAACCACGAGATGATTGGCGAAGGAGCGTTCCTTTACAAAGCTGCGGAGCAAGCGGCCGAGACCCTTGGCGTGTATTTTAACATCAGAAGTGAGGAAAGTACATAAATCCATCTAGATCCTTCACTTCTAGAAGCCGAAGTAAAGAAAGCAGAGGTTGAAAAATTTCACCAAGAGCTACTCTGCAAGAAAATGCACGGAAACTTTCACAGAAATGTATAAAAACAGTCCTGTCGAAGGAGCAAACTTTTGCTTTCCTCAGATCATCAGGGCTTAAATCAGGTACAGAGGGTTTCATTTTCGCATGCCAAGACGGTGTCATTTCCACCTTAGCATACCGTGACCGCATTTGTTGTCAAGAAGTTCCCAGTGATAGGTGCAGAGCGTGTCATGCACACGCCGAGTACCTAGAACACATACTATCGGGGTGTCCGACCCATGCAGGAACGACGTATATCTATGGACATAATGCGGCCCTAAGAGTGCTTTATAAACAACGAAACTTTTGAATACGATTCATTTTTGGAAAACAACACGCGGTTTTTTTTAGAAACCGACGAACTTTTAGGAAGTATAGAGTTTAATAAATGCATGAACAATCAAAAGGAAGGATTCTTTAAAGAAAGGGAAAAAGGATGAAAGTGAACCATTAAAGGACATAAATAACTTAAACCAAAACAAACCACGTAGACTCTTGACAATAACTGACAGATCAAACAGACGTTCATGAATACACACTAATAACTCAGACTCAGATTACGAATTTCATAATCACACAAATAATCAAACAATTCCAGCCAATTATTTTCCTTTAGGCATGATACAAACGCCGTTCCAAATTATGACCAACTGGCCCATTAAATTTTGGAACAATAAAGTAGATAGTCCCGCGCATTTCTTGGAGGAATTAAAAAGAATCAAAAGGGGTTTCAAAATAAACGACCGTGACGTTTTAGAAAATTTAGATGCACTAATAATTGAAAACTGCGAATGGGAACTACGTAGAACCTATGAAAATCTTAGAATCGAATACAAGATGTACATAAAAAGAAATGATTTCGAAACATTTGAGGAATTAGAAGACTTAGGTAAATAATGGGAAACTGAGCTAGCCAAATCAAAAATCCGAGGGTAAGTTTTACAAATTACCGAACCTAAAATCGAGGACAGAAAAGAACAAACACGCAATAACAGTGGTGAGGATAAAAATAATTCGGATAATAACAAAGATTCAAGGGAAAATAAAAATGGTCAAAATGATAACCAACACGGAAACCAAAGCCAAAATAATCTGGTTAAAAAACAATACAAAAATCGATTTCCATTTTCAACATTTGGATTTCCATCGTAACCTTTTCCAAATCAATATCAACAAAACTTCAGACCTAACTTCAGACCTACATTTCCACCTAGTTTTCAACCAAATTACCCACCCAGATTCACAAACAATAGATCCAGGTACCCTTAAAACCCCTACTACCAAATGTTACCTATGTTCAACCAAATGACGTTAGGCCAACATCAGGTTAAAAGTAACCCAATGATTGAATTCCCAACGAAAAAATCTGAAAATAACTCAGGAAATAACAACGGTAAACAAAATTTCGAAAAACCAAACTACGGTAATAACAACAAAAATCGGTTAACAATAATAGGAATTCACAAGACAGGACAAGTTCTAACTCAGACAAAAAACAGGACTCAAATACAATCGCGAACGAAAATACAAATAACCTAAATTGTTATTATTGCGGTTTAACGGGCCATTTTAAAAGAGAATGTCCTCATTATGCTTATAACCAGGGAAACTGGAAGGGCGGGTACTAGGGCCAAAAATAATACAACCTAGCACCGAAACGTCAGAAATCTTAAATTCGAAAGAAGATGAAATAACGGAAACACGTTTTCATCTGATGAAAAAATTCGAAGGTAATTCATTTCGAATTTTAGTGGATAGTGGTTCCACACATTCGTATGCTGGCAAGGAATTGCTGGAAAAAATCCAGAATTCCAAATTTTCCATTTTTAAACCCGTCTCGCGATAATTAATGGTCACGAACGGCGGAACGGTCGACATAATTGGGCAAGCAGTAATCCCAATTATAGTCGGTAAACACATAAAACATGTCATGTTCAGGTTAGTCCCAAAATCAAACTCCGTAGGCATTTTAGGCACGGACATGCTAAAAGCCCTACGGATGACCCTAGATTATAACTCAAAAACTTGGTGGTTACCAGGGAGTCCCCTCACCCGCTATCCTATGGAAGCTTACCCAAAATCGTTCCCCATCCCCATAACTGAGAATAAAACTAAACCTGACATCGAATTAAAAGAGAATAAGGAAGTTAAAATAAAAAACTTACAGATGAGCGAGTAATTAAAAAAGAAGAAAATAGGAATATAGATGAAAAACCAAAATTCGGAGCTAGTATTAACCTCAAACGCACTAGAGAAAGTAACAAAAATGGCCATACGTTAAAAGATAGCGAAATCCCCCATTACCTATCAATCCTAACCAATCCCAAAAAACCAAAAATGCCCAAATTCCTGTAACAAATCCTATGAAGGACATCCCCAGCTTAATAAGCATCTTCACGAGCAACAAATTCCAACCCCTAGAGAACATCCCCACCCAAGACACTAGTGACGACTCAAGCACTCAAGACTCAGATACATTAGACAAACCAAGAATCAAAAGGAATAATAAGACAAAAAAATCCAAGAAAAGTTTTTTATAATAAAAAATACGAGGAAAGATATAAGGATAGTGATAGTAACCTTTGGAAAAATAAAAAACTTACTGATCAAAATAAAATAGGAAAGAAATCTCAAAAAGCAAATTAGATAAGGGAAACCGAAAATAAAAATCAATGGATCAATTTTAAAAACAAAGCAATAAGATTGCATAATATTTCGGATAGTTTAGGAAAAATTGACGAACAAAGCCATAGTTCGCCAGAAATTTTCGAAGGTATTGTTGCACTTAACGAAAGCCAACAATCTCAATTAGAAAAACTTCTAGAAAATAAAATAGAAGTATATCAGGGAAAAGAACATAGGGCGACTCATTTAACGAAACATAAAATTGACGACCAAGGCCACGATCCCATTAAAAAGCGATATTACCACGTGAGCCCAAAAATTAAAGAAGTAATTTATCAAACAGTTGATAAACTATTAGAACAGGATAAGAGAACCCTCCTGTTCCGATTGGTCTAACCCTATAATTATGATGAAAAAAACCAGGTAAAGACTATAGATTCTGTTTAGATTTCCGAAAGGTTATTAATATTACTAAAAAAGACCTCTACTCAATCCCACTCATGACAGAAATACTGGACACACTAGAAGCAGCAAAATTTATCTCAAAAATTGAGTTAAGGTTAGCTTATTTACAAATACATTTAGAAGAAAACTCAAAACCAATAACAGCATTCACAGTCCCTGGAAAAGGCATGTACCAATTTAAAAGGATGCCATTTGGTTTAACCAATGTTCCAGCCACTTTCCAGAGACGTATGGACAAAATGATTACTCCAGACTTGAAACCAAACGTTTTTTGTTATCTAGATGACATAGTGATTGTGACTCAAAATTTTGAAGACCATTTAAAATATTTAAATATCGTATTAGATACAATCAATTATGCAAATTTAACGATCAGCCCGGACAAATGCGAGTTCTGCTGCTCGGAAAACCAAAAAAAATGTTTTAAAGTTAACGACAAAGGACTCCAAATAGACGACGAAAAAATCCAACCAATCCTAGAATTCCCTAAACCTAAAAATATTGAACAATTACAGCGCATAATAGGGGTGGCAAGATGGTACAGAAAATTTATCCCACACTTTGCTGGAACAATAGAACTGATGAACAGACTACTTAAAAAAGATAAAACATAGGATTGGGGATTAGAACAAGATGAGGCTTTCCAAAAAATTAAAGACCTTTTAAATTCAGCACCAATATTAACCTGCCCAGATTTTACACAACCCTTCCAACTCGAAACCGATGCGAGCAATACAGGGTTAGGAGCGGTACTTACGCAAACGATTGACAGCGTAAATTACGTGATAGCATACGCGAGTACAATCCTAAACGGCGCAGAATCTCGGTACTCGGCATCAGAAAAACAATGCCTAGCGGTAGTTTGGGCCATACGAAAATTTAGGCTATATTTAGAAGGTTACAGCTTTAAAGTAATCACGGACCACTTGGCGTTGAAGTGGCTCTATAACCTAAAACCCCCCACTGGCCGATTAGCCAGATGGGCATCAGAATTACTAGAATATAACTACGAAGTCATATATCGTAAAGGTAGTTCAAATTTCGTCCCTGATGCTCAATCAAGATCAGGAGAACCAGCAAAAAATACAGCGTTTGCGTTAGCTTGTAGCGTAGAAAAACCGAAAGCGGACATTAAAGACAGAATAGACGACTGGTACTTTACCAAAATCAGACAAGTTACAAAAAGACCGGAGGAACATGAAAAATGGCGAATCAGAGATTCGCAACTCTACTTTTACAGAACTGACCCACTCAAATCTACCCTATTACCAGACTCGAACCCTTGGAAATTAGTCGTACCCGAAAAACTTAGACGTCAAGTTTTACGGGAAAATCACGAAGAAAGGCAGGCAGAACATTTAGGCTCAGGGAAAACTGACGCGAAAATTTCCGAACATTACTTATGGCCAGGGGTATATTCGGACGTAGTCAATTAGGTAAAAAGCTACCAGATCTGTCAAAGAGTGAAACCAAGTAATCAAAATAAGATAGGATTGATGGGAAAAAGAGTAATCGAAGAACCATGGACCATGGTAGCAGCTGATATCATGGGTCCGCTACCAAGTTCTAAAAAGAGAAAAAACCAATACATTTTAGTGTTCGTAGATCTATTCTCAAAATGGGTCGAAATAATCCCAATTAAAAAAGCAAACAAGATCACAATACAATCAGAATTCCATAAACCTGTCATTTCGCGTTGGGGATTATTCGACCTGGGACGAACATATATACGATTTGCAGTTCGCAATAAATACTAGCAAAAACTCGTCAACTCAATTCACCCCAGCATTTTTAAATTGAGATCGCGAATTAGAAACAATTCAATCACTCAGAAAAAATATTGAAAACGATAGCGAAATAGAGTTTCAAAGCGTAGATAAATGGACAGATAGACTGAGGAAGTTACAAATCATTAAAGAGGAAGTCCAGAAAAATGTATACCAGTCAAGTAACAGACAAGCTAGCAATTATAATTTAAGAAGAAGACCCCTAGAACTTAAAATAGGAGGTAGGGTTTCAAAAAGGGTAACCAAACTATCAAACAAAGCGGATAAAAAGGCAGGTAAACTTTACGACGAGTATGAAGGTACTTTTATAATCAAAAAGAAATTTCCCCAAAGATTTACGAATTCAAAAACCTAAAGGGAAAAGGCATTGGAGAATGAAATATAAATGATTTTGAATTAGAAAATGTAAATACAGATAATGGCACATAGGCGTGACAAATATTAATGAGTTTAGGTCAGAATATTGACCCTTGAAGAAAAGCAAAAATGGCATTGGATCAATAGAATTAACGACACACATGAACTCGAAAAACTATAAATAACATTTTGACTCCTAATACAAGATAGAAGTAACAGTCTTCTTCGAGGAGAAAGAAAAAGACGAAAATAATATAATAAGAAATACAAGAAGAAATATAAACCTTAGAAAGGAAGTACAAACAGTGGAACGCAGAATTGAAAATTCAGTTCTCGTAAGATCACTGAAGTTAAGCATTGTTGGGCGCGGTTAGTACTTGGATGGGTGACCGCTCAGGAATACTGCGTGCTGTTGGCCCGTCGTGGGTGTGATGGGCCCAATTTGGTAGTAAAATATCCACCTACAAACACTACCCGAATCGGGTAGTGAGGCAATAAACTTTCGAGTTCGAACTGCTAATTAATGTATGTACGTATAACAGGAAAGAAATTGACTCTGACTTTTTGTTAATAAACTAAATTACATAGTTTGAATGGGATATACAATTTTAATAATTAATAACTGAATAAAACAACACCAATTGAACTGAAATAAAAACAGACTCAAAGGACAATCGACTCCCAAGACAAACAAAAAACAGACTCAAAGGACAATCGACTCTAAAAACAAGAAATCTCTACAACAAACGACTACACGGACGGATTTTTCTTTTCATATTTGTTTCAGAAAGAAGATAACCATGGAGGAGGATTAGAAGCGAAAAAGACAACGAGAGAACAGGAACTTAATGCACAAAACTAGGGACAATTGTAAAGAACTACAATATCAATTTCGCGAAGGATTAATACTTGAATTCATTGAGATACTCTATAATCTTTTAGACAACAAAAAATAATTTAAACTTAACAAAAACTTTACAACTCCAGACTCAAACAGACAAATTTACTCATTATGAAACCAAAAAATAATTATTGACTAGATTTAAAATAGATAAAATCAAAATTGTTAAGGCAAACCTTAGGAGGAAAACAGCATATTTGCAAACTTTTATTTAAATGCCTTTTTTTTGAAACTATATCAGACTTAGACAAAGACACTACAAAAACTCCAGGTATACACCTAAACCCCCGCGTGGGAGGGGGGGGGGGTGTAACAGAATTATTACCATAACGCGGGACTCGGTACGTCCGCACACGAGACGACGCGGAATCCTCCGAGGGAACCCGAAGTCTCGAGCAACAGCATGGCGGTTGCTCATTCTCTGCTCGTTCGTTCGGTCGTTAGCCGTTTCCAGCTAGTTCTAGTGTGTGCTCTCGCTTTCATGCCCTGGAGTCGATCCTGACCTCTCAACGGTCCTTCTCCGGACCATCTCCAAATCCACGGAACTTCGCACCTCTTATCCCTCTACGCCTCCACGCCCTTACGAGGATGACCCAGTCGCCAGTACCTTGCCACGACCTGGCCATCTTCATCGCAGCTGTAAGTGGCAATAAAGTGTTTTTACTTTTTTATGAAAGGTCTTTCAATGTGTTTCACCTTCTTCTTGGCTTTCCAATTTCCTAATTTCCCTCCTCGGCATTATATATACATTCGGTTTTGGTTTTGATTGGTTAGCGCTAACGTTTTGAAAAAACGTTAATTAACACCGAAACCATTCGGTTTCGGTTTTGATTCCTTGGGAATCGAAATGAAGGGTCTACGACAAAGCCACCGAACGCGTCCTCGGGTTGCGGATAGTGGTTACAATAATTAATAAGCAGTCGCGGACAATTGTCCAGGGATGGTCCCGAAGGAATAACCCCTAAGCGGAGGCGTAACAACCGTGCCGAAAGCTGAATGGCACCTGGGTGAGGTGTCTCAAACGGTGTCTCTGGGATAAGGGCGACCTCTCTGAGTATGCAGCCTTATCCTTGCATGCAGGGCTCTACAAGGATGGACGAACCTTTTTCCCTAGCTGCTCGTGTGAACAACAATGACAACACCAAACATAGTTGTAGTAAGTGCGGTTCAAGACAATCGAATGTGCAGGGCTCCCGACAATGACTCTGACAACAATGCCGACTACCCTAGAGTTGGGGGAGCCAATCAAGACGGAGTCAATGCGATTGACCGGCAGAATCTCATTAGTTTCAAGTGGACGGATCGACTCAGGGACGACCTGCTCTAGTGCTATGATACCAGTATGGCCCCTGAACGAAAAGGTTACATGGCGCGACTGTATATTCTGTGGTGCAAAAAACACCCAGACTTCTCCAATTTTTCGCAGAAACGTCTGCGAAACCGTGCCGAGGAACTCCGGAAAAGGAATTATATAAGCGGAGCGCCTACTCAACCGCAGCAAGAACAAGCTGGCAACAGAGAATGAGATACGACATTGAGTCAAACTGCGAGCAGGCATTCAATAGAAGAAGAGCGATGCTTCAGGACCCGGAGAAACATCAACATTCAGGTTTCTCTTGAGCCCAAAGATCTGACTGAACCGGATGACGAGCAGTAGCAGCTCCGCATTCAGTGTGTGATTGACTACATAACAGCTGGCAGGACTTTCATTGCGAAGGTTCGACAGTTCGCGCGTGAACTGCGGATCCGTTATTACACACTCAAAAAGTCAAAGCTACTGATCATCAGGCAGCATATTGATCACAGAATACGAGTACCATCTAACGCTAGGAGATGTCTGGAACGCAGAGAGAGGTGGGTCAGAGAAAATCAACAGTTTTTCTCTGACCCATCTCGACTCTTCCAAGACCCTCCTCTTACGGTCGTCGACCCGCCCACACCAGAGGAGGTCGAGGCATTTTGGAGAGAAGTCTACGTAGTCCAGCATCCACTGAAAAAATACTCAAAGAATATAAATAGCTTCAAGGAGCTGTGCAGTGCCCTCATAGCACCTGAGGAGGAATGGTCTGGTGGAAGAAGTTTCCTTCAACCAACCAGCATCTGGCCCCCATTTTCACCTCATATATAAAGTCGGAAGAGCATATTCCGGAGTGGTTGGTGGAAGGGCGTACAGTGCTTCTGCCGTGAGCGCATTTTATGTCAAGAAGTTCCTAGTGATAGGTGCAGAGCCAGGGTGTCTAGCAATTCTTGAAAAAAAAATTCAAGGTCTTTTCCAGGTTTTCAAGGTCCAGAAATGAAGTTTTTCAAGGTACATTTTTTTGCATGCCAAATAACGAGATAACGGATGTAACAAATGAGCTAATGTATTTTGTAAATGGAAAGACATTTTAAATGATAGCAGAGGAATAAATAAACCTTTTTTTAAATATGCATACATTTTTTTGCGAACATGAATGTTACTTAAAAAATTCGTTTCTGTGTTAAGAGGAAAAATAATAGCTTATAAAATTATACGCAATGGAAAAGTTTGTTTATTGCAGTCTATACATAAATCTCTTTTAAGTCTCTTAAGCTCTCTATATACACGTATTATATTCTATAATCACTTTTAGGAGAGATTTACAATCTTTCATGTCACATATTTTTCAAGTTACAAAAGATATAAATTATCTTATATATAATATCAACAAAGGATAAATTATTATTTATTTTTCTTAATTTTTAAGAACGTTTCAACTGCAAGATTTCTTCATCTAAACGAGCAGTTTCTTTTATAGCGTCATTCATAATTTTCTTTTTCTTAACTTCTAATTCTTTTAAAGCTTCATCATCCTTACGTTTTTGGCTTTTCAATTTTTCCACTTCTTCTTTGTCTTTCTTTTCTTTGGCAAGACCTTCCTTATACCACGAATGCGCGTTACGTGCAGCATGAATTAAAGGTTTGGTTACAACGAAGTTTTCAACCTTACCACCACTTGCTTTTATCGCATCATATATTAATCTTTGTGCGATCAAAGATTTTTCTGTTTGGTTTTCAACTAAAATATGTTTATTCACAGAAAACCCTCTTTCAAGTGCCGCATTACCATGAGAAAGAATCAATACGCTTTTGATGAAATGGAACAGGTTAGCATACTTCTCTAGGCCATAAAGTGTAATTAATTCAATCCAAAAATGATCTACGCGAATTCTTGACCTAGAAAAATCTTTAAATTTTTCGACAGTACCTGTTCGCGAGCATAGATCTTTAAACTCCCAATCTACCTTGTCGGCTAGTTTTCCCGAGATCAATCCATTTGAAACATACAATTCCAAAGCTTTAGATAGACGTTTTTCAGCTATGTCATTTTCGATAGCAACAGCTGGATCTAGAAAAGAAACTGCTTTTACAATCGGATATTTCAACGGAGATCTTTCCATAAGCTTTATGACAAATGTTTGCAGACATTTTCGACAGTTATTTTTAAATTGAACAATTTCGAGATCCGAAGCACCTTTAATCTGACGCAAGGCATGTTTAGTGGCATAACCGAGTTTAACGTCTTTTGCTGCTAGCAAAGTTTCAGACTTCTTTAAATCTATTTTGGAAATTTCTGTCTTTTCTAAAACGTCCTTTTTAACAATTTGCGACAAAAGATTTTTGCATATTAGTAGTAGTTCGTTAAAAAGAAATGGAATCAGAGGTTCATTCGACTGAAATTCTGTAAGAAAACGCTGTAAATCATTTGCAAAACTTTCAAAAAATGATAGCTTTGCTACCAGTAATTTGTCTTTTAGTTTCTCCGCAACAATCTTAAAACTTTGACAATCTGGAACCCGATTCTCTTTGGTTACTTTCTCTACGTATTTCTGCAGATTTGGTAAAATTATACGAATTCGTTCAGCTACAGGAAGATTTTCAAGCCAGCGACTCGAGCAGAACTTTTCTGGGAAAACTATCGAATTTGACGCATTATAATAATCCGCTCGACGTGCAGGAACATTCTTGAACAAATTGTAACAAGATCGTAAAAATTCCGCGAGTTCCCACCCTGTACTTTTTATCCCAGTTTTGAATCCGCCATTTACAACATGTAAACCGCACGAACCTGCGTCCAATAACTGACGCCCTTCAGTTTCATGATTCTCTTTGAAATCCGCTTGCAATTTTCTAAAGAAACTAATGTTTACATTCGGGCCATCCATAGACACCTGAATTAATTTATTTTGCAGATTTTTTGGTATATTACTTTGAAAAGCTTGTAAAAGATCATTAGCTGTTGTATGACCTAAGAAGCAGGATGTAAAATACCGAGTAGAAACTTCGTTCAATTTATTATCCCAGAAACGAACTGAAAGATCCATTTGCTGTTTCTGGCTAATCTTATTCAAACATTCATCAAATCCAAAAACGACCATACTACATTCTGATAGCAGACTTTTTAGTTCACTTAAAAAATAAGAGCTTAACCCATAAACTATCATATAAGAAACTTTGGCTTTACTTAGTTGCATTCTCCTTCCAATAAGACTATCTGGTAGTGCTGCTTTAGCAATAGATACATAAGACTCAATATCGCGAAGTGAACTGTGACGTAAGACTCCATTAAGACACCAAATTATTTCAGCTTTTATTACCTCGTCATTCAGAAGGAAACTCTGAAAGTTTGTCGGTTTCGATAAAATATTCATACTGACAGTATTAGACGCCAATGTACAGTGTAGAGGACAGTTATTATTACAAATTGCAGAATTAGAAGTAGATAGTACAATAGTGTCACGAGTTGATTCAGACAATGTGTTAGATTTAGTATTATCTACAATAGAACCGTCACAGGCAATACTTGTGGATGCGAGTGTATCTTGAGAGGTTGTTTTTGAAGAATTGTAGAAGATCGGCAGTAAATTTTGTGTATGAATACGCTGTATATGCTTCTTCCCCTTTGCATGACTTTCTAGGGCACATCTTCCCATAGTACGTAGAGAAATTGTTACTCTGCATAACGAGCACAGAGCAGAATATTTGTCGGTTAATACAGGTTCCACCCATGGAAACTCTTTGTCATAGTTTTGAAGATAAGCGGAATTCTTTTGTTTCGGCATTTTCTTCGATTCTACAAGAAAAATAATCGTACAATTTTCGATTTATTGAACGCTACTTACACTTTCGAAGAAATCATTACTTCTACAATTAAATTAAATATATTATATAAAACTTCAGAAACGATAAGAAGTATAAGACAGTTTATGTTTTTGGTTAGTTGTATAAATTTGAAATCTCTTATTTTTCATAGTATATAGAGATTTTTTTTCTTCAAAATAGCACGAAAGATGTAAAAACTCCGGTGACCTTAGAATGAAGTTGTTTTGCCAATTTTTTAAAAAGATATTGTGTGTTATTTCTTAAATTATAAATAACTCAGGAAATAGATCATTTTATATTTTCCTGATCTTCATTTTAAAGGGAAATTTACGTAGAATATCAGTAATATATCAATAAGATTTTATAATAAAAATAAGAAATTCAAAGTACTCATACTCGAAAGAAGGATTTAAAAGAATTACGAATACAAAATTCAAGTACAATTAGTTAAATTGTCTTTAATTTTATATAAATTAATGTTAAAAATGTCTTCTTTAACACTATTTATAAATTTGTTTTTTTACTACTTTTTTTCTAAGTTCAGACAGACAGGAACCAGGGAAACATAAAAAAAATTCTTAATACGTTAGTGATATTCTACGAAAATTTATATTTAAAATTATTTAAAGGACATTTAAAAAAGTAATTATTTTCGGGAGTTATTGATAATTTCCAAAAAATTAAAAAAAAATATTGTATGTATTATCTGCAAAACGAGCAAACTTAGATAGTCGATGAAAACTGTTGAAAAAAAATCTGATTGGATTAATGTTTGTTGAATACTGAAATATAATAAACAAATTAATGAATGAAACAAAATTGGATTCGATCAGACCTTTTTTTCAGCTGTTTTCGTCGATTATTATCTAAGTTTGCTCGTTTTGCAGATCCGTCTTTCTTAAATATCACGGCATGATTGGTCCCACTCGGTCTCATATATTACAGTAAAAATTTCATTGACAAAAACAATAGACATTCTATAATTTTTAAGAAAAGGTATAAATCCTTGCTACTCTACTATTTTTTGCAAATACGTGACGTTTTAGGTTATGTATACATTTTTTCACTACATTCGAAAATCAAGAACTCGATATTTAACGAACAAAGCAGAATCATAAAATAATGTATAAACGAAGGTGAAAATCTAGAAAAGGTTAAACTCGAAAATGACTCTAAATTCTTTTTTTCATTGATTGAAAATTAACTGTAAAAAATAGCAAATAACTCTTTATAACTAACCGGTAACATTTTTGGTAAAATGTGTAAATATAATTAAGATTTTCAGATTACGTTCATTTTGTTAGACCTAAGAAAAGAAAGTACTTTTTACTTACCAAAGTGATCTATCCATTCACATTTTTTAAAACTTTCAAGTTAACTACTCCACAGACACAAACGTGTACGCGGTTTGTAAAGAATGTATGCAACGAATCGCTGACGGAAGTGTTGCATTTGTTTTTAGAAATGACTGGAAACGAGTACGGCCCAGGGTTGCCAGATTCCCACCCAACAAAGTCGCGAGTAGAGGACGCAGGTGTAGCCCAAAAAGCGCGGAAGTTTCAAAATACCAAAGAGTGCATACAAAGTTTAAATAAGAAGCATAACACTCAACAGATGTCACTCAAAATGCGCGTTGATAAGACAGAATAAAAGATTTTAATTACTCTTCACATTTATACAAAATAAATTTTTTGTAAGAAAAAAAAATTTGAATACAAGGTTCTCATGCAAAATTCAAGGTGATTTCCAGGTTTTCAAGGTTAAAAAAAAATTCAAGGTGAATTCCAGGTTTTCAAGGTTTTCAAGGGTCGCTAGACACCCTGAGAGCGTGTCATGCACATGCTGAGTACCTAGAACACATACTATCAGGGTGTCCGACCCACGCAGGAACTACGTATATCTATAGACATAATGCGGCCCTAAGAGTGCCTTATTACCATCTTTGTCGCTCTTACGGTGTTGGCCGCGACCCTGCCCTGCTGAACACTCCGAGGGAGATAGAGTCAATTGTCCGAAACGAGCAGTGCCAAATTTTCTGGAACTACGATTTTCGGGCAGCAGTCTCCGTTGCGCACTCGAGGCCTGACATTGTTCTCCAAGACTTTGAGAAACGAACTATATTCGTGATCGAATTCTCGGCTCCGTCCGAATACAACATCACTGCAAAGGAGAAAGAAAAAGAGGAGAGGTATCAAGACCTTAAGAGAGAGCTGCAACGACTGTACCCAAAATATTCGGTGCAAGGAATTGTCCTTGTGATAGGTACTCTCGGAAGTGCGAAACTATCACTGATTCCTCATCTTAAAGCCATACCCGCGTGCCAAAAATATGCCAAGGCACTTGCGAGATGGATGCAGAAAGCTGTCATCCTTGGGTCGCTTCGTGTTCTCAAGACACAAGAGGGTTTCGCAGGCCTGTCGTTGTGATTTCGTCGTTCCCTGTGACCACCCATCTCACGGTTGTGAGACGCGGCCATAGGTGTGATTTACCGGGGTTCTACTGGGGGCTATTGACTTTTTTTTTAAAGATTGCAGTTGCTCTCAGGATTTCGCCGGTAGCGGGTGCTAATCTGAAAAATTGCACCCGCTCCCAGCGAAATTGCGGTAAAATTTCAGCTGTATATATATATATATATATATATATAATTTAAAAAAAAAGGGTTAAACAACCACCGCAGGGTCCCACTGAGAGCAACTGCCATCTAAAAAATGACACCGGCTCCCAGTAGAACCACGGTAAATCACACATATGGCCACGTCTCGCAACCGTGAGATGGGTGGTCATAGGGCACGATGAAATCACGACAGGCCGGCGAAACCCTCGTGTGTCTTGAGTACACGAAGTGACCCAAGGATGATAGCTTTCTGCATCGATGTCGCAAGTGCTTTGGCATATTTTTGGCATGCGGGTATGGCTTTAAGGTTGCGAATCAGTGATAGTTTCGCACCTCCGAGAGCACCTCTCACAAGGACAATTACTTGTACCGACTAGAGGGATCACAGTCTCTATTCTGTCTAAAATAGCGGAATAGAGGATTTTTTTCAAAAATAGAGGACCTTTTTCCAAAAAAAGAGGACCTTTTTCCAAAAATAGAGGAATTTTGGAGGACTTTTTTTTAAATGAAGGATAGTATATGAATCAAGATTAATAAAAATGTTATTATTGTTCGGATGAACAATTATATATTTTGTTGAAGAATTTAGAATGAAGTCAGTGGGAAACAAGGTATCTTCGAATGAACGTATGTACATGACCATTTACATTACAAACTAATAAACCTACATGAGTGAAGTCAGTAGAAAATGAGACATCTTTGAATAAATGTCTGACCATATACGTTAAAAAATAATGAAACTATATAAACTCTTTAAGGTGGTTTTTCTTTTTAACCGAGTTTTTTCAGCCGTTTTTCAAAAATTCATAAAAATACAATTTTTAATATTTTTGAATGGAAGTTTTCTCATATTTTAAGCAGATCTTAAACTAATAAAATACATGGTTACCAACAAAAAAAATAATAGCGGGCGCTGTAGCGTTTCAAAAAATGTATCCCGGAAACGACACCCTCACTTGGCTGACATGATTCAGCTGCTCCAGGTGATCCAAAACAAAAAAATCGAAGAGATTCTCAAAATATACGAGTACGGCTATAGCCGGGACTAGAACAAATCAAAAATATTGAAAATTGACTAAATGGCGCCCATTTGAAATTTTGTTTGCCAATTTTCACTTTTTTGGGGGTAGTTTTTGACTTGCTAAAAATTAAAAAATCATAATTTTTTATTTATTCTAGTTCGGGCTCTAGCCAAACATCTGCTAAATATGTCCTCCAAATTTGAGCTTGATCGGTCCAGTGGTTTTGACGGAATCCTGTCAGCCATTATAAAAAATCGTGTTTTGAGAAAAACGACTTGCTCAACATGTAGCATGACACTGGAAATGCAGACCTAACACTGAAAGTTCTGGCAAGACTTCGGATAGAAATCTATAAATTCTTTCGGAACATCGCATTGGGGAAGGAAAACCTATTTGAGACGAACAATGACTCTATTATACACATTTATGACCTGTCTGCCGTCATAGACGAGGCGGTTCTCCACAGCGTGCGGCTGAGAACTCTCCGCTCTGCGCAGTTGACCCTGCTGCAGCTTCGTTAAAAAGTCCGACCCAAACAAATCCCTTTGCGTACAAATTCCACATACTGTATATTATCGAAAAATCAACAAACAAAAAAATTGAATTTTTGTTCCGGTCGAATAGAAATAGCCCCTTAAATAATAATGTGCCTAATAAGTTACAACTTAAACAATCGTAAAGCACAGTCTTCTAGCATTCTTTTTATACTTATTGGAATGGGAGTCATATTAGAAATCGATACGCGGTTGATATAAGCAGTACCATCTACAGGCAATAATCCAGCTATATCCTTGTGGAACTGCGTGCCAGTCAATCGCTCGTAAATACCTTTACCGTTCGGATTGTTTATTGAAGAGTTCGCAATTTGTATCAATAAACCTAAGGTTAATCGGATCTTCCGCTTTTTCATTGAGTTCACACTTCCTATATACCTGTCGTTCTAACAATACTTAAGTTAATCTCAATTTTACTTGTCTTATTTAATTATAATCAGTTGTAACTAAACAGTTTACAGCCATTTCATTAAATATAAAAGTTTTAGAGTTTACAACTTACAATAAAAAGCATATTATTAATAGAAATAGATAGTCTTACAAGCCTTTTCTAAATTTTAATAGCGCATTACGGCTTCTTAGTTTATTAAATTAGTATCACATTGAATACTGAAGAAAATATTGTTACTGTAAATTACCAAGTAATGGTATATTTTTTTAATCAAAAAAAGAATATTCTTCTCCAGGGCAGAAGAAGGATTTAAATACCTTGTTAAACTTTTCTTTGCTATTCTTTTCAGCATTTCAGTACAGACATTTGGTTAAACAAGTAGGAGGGAATATTCAGAGGTTATTATACTAATTTTACCTATGCATACTAAAAAACGTATTGTTTTCTCACAAGTGTTCTTTGAAAAAAAGTTTAATGCTTGAGAACTCTGAAAGGACATTTATGTTTTTTTCTTTTTCGGTATAGAAATGCTAGCTATTTATGAATTACGTACTTAAAATTAAAGGAAGAATTAAGTATTAACCTCTTAAGTAGGTTACATTGAATGTCATTATTTAAAAAAAAATTATGTTCACGCGCGAGCATTTTGTTTAATGCGTGCGCTTACATGTGTTAGAAGTGGGAGTAATACAAGTCGCGATATCTGGTAGTACGATAAGTGGGAGGGTACTGTAGTTCTCTTTCTGATATTTTGTTGTAACCCATCTACCTTCTGTCGTTTTTCATTTTCTTTATCCCGAAGTTTTTGTAGACTGTGAATTAATTCTTTTACAACTATATCTTTGGTATTTCTCTTCACAACCAAATTCAGCTCATCTTGCACAGATTCGGCATCAAGCGTGGAATTTTTGAAATCCTTTTCTGCTGATTTTAAAACACCCTCTAATTTCTTGATTCTGTTTTGTTCTTTTTCTACACTTTCTAATAGTGCTTTTTCTTTGGCTTCAACTTCAGTTTTAGCAGCTTTCTTCTTAGCCTGTTCCTTAAGGAGTTGCTTTTCGTTATCTAAGTAAAGCTGGTATGACGAATGAGCCTACTGTGCCAGTCTCACTAATTTAGGAGTTATGGGCACTTTGTTCACCATTTTATCATATTTTTCAAGCCGTCAGCAATTGCAAGTTTTGAATTTAAAGTTCTTTCCGTCATTATATTTTTGTCTTCAGTTAGAAGCCTTCCTGATAGTGAAAAGCCCCTTTCTACAACAGCGTTTCCATATGTCAGAGCAAGAGCAGTTTATTGGATGACTCGCTTTATCTCTTGACATCTTACACTCGGACTTGAATGATTTTGAAGGCTAAATATGAGGCTCCAATAAGAATCAATTCATTCATCCTTTTTCAGTTTAAATCGCATATTTTCGTCCAGTTGTAGCACTCTAATTTATTGGCGTCAATACAAAGAAGTGGATTTAACTGCCCAATTTTTTTTACGCAAGATACAACTTTCAGGTTTCGTAATATTTTCGGGCGAAACACATTGAAAATATTTCAAGGCTTTGAAACACTTAATTTTTGTAAGCAAATGATTTACTGCGGCAGTGTAAAATTCTTTTACTTCAGTCATGAAAAAAAAAATTTCTTTCTGAGATAAAGCTGCAACTGTGCCTTTTACTGTTTCTCCAGGACTTACCTCAAGTAAATGTAAAAAGTTTGTTTCATCTTTAAGAAGTGAAGTAAGTTTTTCCCTAACAAATGAAGTTGATTTCAGAATTGGTCCTTTAATAATACTTGATAGCAAAATTAAAATTAGCAGTTTTAACTGACCATACAGTATGTGAATAAGTGGTTCTTCTTTTTACATAATCAAGGTAAACTCAGCAGTGAAGATCTTGGATGCATAAACGATAAACTTTAAAGTGCTCTTTAAACGCGCAGCTTTTAAATACTTCATTATATCAATATAATTCTGCTTTTCAAGGGTGGAAGATTCATTCTTTGGAATGTACGTCAAAAAAATAATTTTCTAACGCTGGTAACTGCTCATCTACACTTTCAGCTGCTGGATCTATAGTTAACCACCTTGTGCTTATGTGTTGAATGAACTTGTGTTGAGGCAAACTTAGATCACTTTGAATCTTCTCAAATATTTCACATCACAATATGCAGCTCACATGTACCTATGTCAAGCAGGGGTTTAGCCTTTAATGTTTTCAACTTTTCTTGCAACAAAGTCATAACGGTTTTATTCACATTTGATCACCGATGCAACGGTACGGTACCATACAGATACATTCGCGATATCGATATTATTAATATTGATATTGCGAGAGCGCGCAAATATATAAATGTGGCAAAATCATCAAATTATGAATTTTCTTTATCCTGATATGATCCTGATGTACAATTTTTGGTTTTGGTGTGTAAATTAAAATTTTATTTTTTAAATTTAAGTTTTTGACCAAAAATAGAGGAAAATTTTCCAAAATAGAGGAAATAGAGGACTATTTTCAAAATAGAGAAAATAGAGGAAATAAAGGACCGGCTGTGATCCCTGCGAATATTTTGGGTACAGTCGTTGCAGCTCTCTTTTAAGGTCTTGATACCTCTCCTCCTTTTCTTTCTCCTTGGCAGTGATATTGTATTCAGACGGAGCCGAGAATTCGATCACGAATATAGTTCGTTTCTCGAACTCTTGGAGAACGATGTCAGGCCTCAAGTGTGCAACGGAAACTGCTGTCCGAAAATCGTAGTTCCAGAAAATTTGGCACTTCTCATTTTGGACAATTCACTCTATCTCCCTTGGGGCGTTCGGCAGGGCAGGGTCGCGACCTACACCGTAAGAGCGACAAAGATGGTCATAAAGCACTCTTAGGGCCGCATTACGTCTATAGATCTATGTGGTTCCTGCGTGGGTCGGACACCCCGATAGTATGTGTTCTAGGTACTCGGCGTGTGCATGACACGCTCTGCACCTATCACTGGGAACTTCTTGACAACAAATGCGGTCACGGTATGCTAAGGTGGAAATTACACCGTCCTGGCATGCGAAAATAAAACCCTCTGTACCTGAATTAAGCCCTGATGATCTGAGGATAACAAAAGTTTGCTTCTTCGACAAGGACTGTTTTTCTACATTTCTGTGAAAGTTTCCGTGCATTTTCTTGTCGAGTAGCTCTTGGTGAAATTTTTCAACCTCTGCTTTCTTTACAACCTCTGCTTTCTTTTCAACCTCTGCTTTCTGGAGGGGACCAGCCACATGCTTCCTAACTTGGGCGCGAGGATTGATTATAAGTTACAAGGGGGAGTCGTGCATGTTGGTTTGCAAAAGCTGTTCCACTTCCATTTTGATGGTAGATATTTCAACAGCCGAAAGCAATCTTTTTACAGATATTGATCGTTTTTGGTCTGCTAGATTTTGCTCATTTATTCTTGTGGCTAGCTCTGGGTACTTAAGTAAGAAGACTCGATCGTGTCCTCTCCTTACACTTCGCCCAGTTTTCTCTGCCAAAAAATAAAGGCGCATAACATCTCTGTTCATATGGTATGTCCATTTTAATCGCCTTCTTGTTTGCTGGACCTCTGCTTCTGCCTTTGGTTGAATGAGGCCATCTGCCTCTCGTTAAATGAGGCTATCTGTCTCCGGAAGATGTGGTGATGCTGAATCATCATTAGGTTACGCAAAAACATCAATTGCCGCTGCTTGATCATGTGATGCGGCTTCCTCTAACTGATGTTCTTGTCGACATTTTTCAACGCCAAATGAACCTGCTGTTTAATCTCTTTTACACTGTCTTCTGAGATAAGATTAATTCTGATGTCCGTCATCTGATCGATAAGTCTGTTCACTGAAACTTTGTGTATGTTAGGATACTTCCTGCAAACTTCGTCCTGAAGTTGTATTTTTTTTGTATCAGACCGACTCCTTGACTACCATGTGATTGACCATCTACTCCTGACCATGGTTCGAGTCCGTGCTTTAACTTCCCATTTTCTATTATTCTACTGCCGCATCCTTTTTTCTTTGTTTCAGGTACACATACAATATCTCGCTTCCTTACGTGCATTGTTTCTCGTAACTGTCTTTCCTTAAAATCCTTCACCCCTCTAGCATTCCAAACACCCAGTCTCCATTCATCGCCTGAAACTTTACCTTTACCTTTACCGGAATGCAAGCCTTTCGTCAACCAAAGTTTCAATCCATTCCGAGGCTAATATATTGTTTGTATTATTCATTGTTTAAAGTATACGCCCAACTACCAGCTTGATGCGAGAAATGTATTTTGCGAATCAAAATCAAGTCCAAAATAATTAGCCAGTTGTCGTAAGATGGTGAGTCCAAAATAATTAGCCAAGTCGTCGTAAGTTGAAGAGTCCAGTTATAATGTAAGTCCCACCCGACTTCGGCCAATGGATGGGGAATGTAAGGACTGAACTAGAAACGAAAGAGTCATGGTTGGTTTGTATTGTATACTGAGGAAGGCACTCTAAACGAAAAATATAAGAGTTATTTATAGATTTTGCAGAGGAGTGCACCTGCATCATGTTACAATTTAGTGGTAACATATCGCGGTAACAAACAATTAAAACAAGCAAATAACCTGAGACGCGATTTACACTGTTTTTTCTTTATTTGGTACACGATCGCATGTCAGCTTAATGTAGAATTTAAGTTATTTATCGACTCAATTCAATTACACTGAAGTTTTTCGAAAAGTACGGAAATAGTTCTCATATTAAACTTTTGTAATAAAGATCATATGAAGAATCGGCTGATTCTGAACTTTTTTTATCAGTTACATATTATTTAAGAGAAGGGATTAAAACGTTTTTAAACAAGCTATTGCACAGCATTCATTGGTCGTCGTATAGAAGGAATTTTTAATTAATCAACTGGATTTTGTATTACAATAAGTATAAATTCTTTATCTGGAGCAACCATTACTTCGTGTTTCTTACTGCGTATACGTAAAAAAGTTAAATCATTTGTAGGATCTAAATCACGAATCACTGAACGAGCCTTATCCGCAAGCTGACTGATCAATCCAGCATACTGTACTGTCGTTGTGTTGTCCAAGGTCGACTTTATAGGGATACCTGTAACACAAATATACATCTGCATTATGTTACATTAAGTAATTAAAGAAAATCTATAGTTCGAACTTCATACATCTTAGGCGTGTAGAAAATTCAGGCAATTGCCTGGATGCCGATGGCCAGAAGAAGTGAAGGTAAATTATTACGTATAGTCAAACGGCCTTATTTACGAGGGCATGGAGAAGAATTCTCATTCTGACTTCTAAAGTAGACAGTAAGCGTTTGTAATCGCAGAGTATTACAATATATATTACTAACAACAATTTTGCCATTTCTTGAATAATACAATATACTTTTTGGGGCAGCTGAAAAATTACGTCATCCTGCTGGGAGGGGGTAAATTTTGTGACGATTTGTGACATTTGGTATTACAATTTTTAAAAATGCTTAACACAATAGAAATGAGTGATTTTACTTTACATACAAGTAAAGTATCTAAATATTATGTTAATACGTTTTGCGTTTTATTTTAGAGGGCACACAGTGAAAAGGAACGTATTTTTTCGTTTCAAAATCGTAGAACTTTTGATAGGAAGCAACTAGAGGGATGAATGTTCTTTTTAATTTTAGATGAATACCTACAGAATATAGGAATAACACAGAGAAGGAGTAAAAAGATACTTTTAACATTGAACATCAAGGTTAAAGTGGACATTTTTTTTACAAAATTTTAGATTATTGATCACCACGAGCATTCAGGTGTAACACTTTATATGGTACATATTTTCTTCAATCGATTTTTGCATGCCAATTCTAAATGTGGCCTGTAAATTATCCCAGGACTTCATGGTTCTCAGAATCCCTGGTGGAGTTGTACACTTCAGGCTTTGAAACAAGAAACTAGGAGGATATTTAATTAAGCCTGCAAAACTGGAAACTGGGACTTGCATAATATTAGTGTAGCAAGAAATACTAACGAAATACAGTTGGCTAAGAGGAACTCATGGGAGGAGGCATTGACAGGGCATTTAAAATGTACCTGATATTGCGAAACACTAGAGAGCCTTAAAGAACATGTCAAATAAGGGCATTGATTTTGCATGAGAGAAACGGTTAGCAAAATCCTCAAATACCTCGTGCAGGTGCACTTCCCTGGATCCGAACCTAGGTATCCGTCGGAGGAGGGGGCTGTTAGGCTGAAATCCTTTGACGGCCTAGGTCATAGGACCAGTGGTACTATGACCACCGGTCCTAAACTAAACTGGTCCTATAAGTGCCTAAACAAAGCTTCGTATAGCTTTTTGCTAGGGGACTTTTTTTTGTGTGCGCTATTACATACTTCTGCCTCATTGATCTGGGTTTCAAGAAGCAGTTCGGTTAGTTCCAGGAGTGAGCTGTAAAGCCTAATACCGGAATTGGAATCCTAACACTTAGATAACCTCAGTGCTATGCAACTTAGATGCATCTGCCTATTTGTAATAATAAAAAACTAAGTTCACACACTGTTTAAGGACAACAGCGCTAAAAGTCAAACTCCAAACTACACCATGCTCCTAATTTTGTACCTAACACAAAATCATCGCAAAAGATTCCAAACATCGTATTAAACTAATTTTTAACATCCTAATCACATCAGACACTTGACTTATTGATATTTGTTGTTAAAAATGACAATAAATATAAGGCCTAGGGATGGGGGATGAACGAAGCGGACGCCTACCGACTCTTTCATCTGAACGATTTCATAAAAATTAACGGAAAATTGGTGAAATCATTGAAAACGTTAAAATCATCTAATATCTTATTATTGGAATGCTTTATATTAAAAAATAAATACTTAAATATTACAAATGTGGAAAATAAATCCTACTTCGACGACTTCCAGACCATTGAAAAGTTTTATTAAATTAAATTACGGATACAAAATTTATGGTTACGTTTTGAGACCAGTCTATTCTCATCATCAAACCTGAAATATACATAAATTTGTTCAATGCTAAAGAATTACAATAATACGAATAAGATACGAATGTATTATTTTCGGATCTTACCTTGGTTAAAAATTTGAAATTCGGAGGAAAAAAATAATTAATTGGTGTATAAAGTCCACACTGAGAAAATCCAGTGTGAGGGCTCATATTTATTTTAAGATTTCTTAAAGAGATCATTCTATGAAAAATTAAAGAATGCTTGATAAATATTCATAAAATTCAAATTCGAACTGGAAAAGTTGTATAATAAAATCTTTTGTTAAAGTGGAAGGGTGAGTGATCTCCACTTCCATCTTGCTGTATGAGCACTGACATGGAAATTCTCTCACTAGTCCGTCGTCGAGAACAATTATAGGCGTAAGGCGACCATGGCTCAGCCAACGGCGGAAGTTATAATATATAGGTGTATTTATTTTAATAAATTGATTCGAACAATAAATATTTTTATAAATACATTATTAATTACTGGCAAAACTCAATCCAAATTTTTAGCACAAATATTCTAGTAACATATTACAAGAATCATTAAAAAAGTACAAGTCGGAAATCTTGTTCATACTTTTGCTGTCTTTTCTTTTTATATAAACCATTTCCGCAAAACGGCGTCTATGACCGATTTCATATGAAATCAGGCAGCCTGACCCTGGTGATGTCACGGAATTGTTTGGGGCTGAAATATATTGTTTTCCAAGGTAAAATATGAGACACGTATTTTTTGTTTTTGATCAAAAAATTTTTTTCACGAACTTAGGGCTACATGAATATTCAGGTGAATTATGTAGAAATTAACGAAATTTTTAAAAAAAATATTATATCTATATTATATAATATTATTATATATTAAAATTATTATATCTTTAGATTTATTGCAATATCATGGAGATATCCTGTGAGTTTCGTCCTCGCTAAACTATTCCTTCTTACAGAAAAACTTATTTTTTGTAAATTAACTCTTTTTTAATATGATGTATAACTATGAAGTTAATTAAAAATGTTGTCGAAATAAAAACAATTGAATGCACTACCAGAAGAAAACGGAAGTCCGGAAAGATAGAATATTTTATTTAGTGTCATTTCATCTTTGGCAATATCTGGAGTCAAAAAAATCGTGTTGAATAATTAGAGTGTTCGATATAGTTTTTTTAGTTGTATTTCATTTGTTAAGATAAAATGGCCAATGCTTTAAAATCAATTTATTCAAGTAAGCGAAAAAAATGTCCTGATTTCGAAACTGTTCACAAGAAAGTGATATACAGCAATTCTAGTGACCCATTTGTACAGCTGCATGAGATGGCTGTTTTATTAGGACCTTTTTTCCCAGAAAGAAGAATAATTTCAAGCGACAGTGTTTGTAAAAATTGTTACCCCCGAATTATTGGTAAGTTTCGCGTGTCTTCAAAAAGGCAATTTCTGATGACGAAGAACCAATATTGGATGATGTAAATGTATGTGAAAATAAACAGTTAGATTATGAAGACGAAGAATTTCAACCAATTTTTCAGATTGAAGAAATAAATAATGAAATTTCAGATAGGGAATTAAATGTTTCACCTTGTCGAAATCCATCAAGTATCAAAGAAAGGTTCCGAGAAAACTATGCTTGCAAAAAAAGAAAACAGCTAATAGATGCCTTTACGGAATCGACGACCAGTAAACTGTCAAAAGTTTATAATTTATCATTGCCAAAAGAAAAGTGCTCTCCTTGCGACGAATGGGTATCCAATTTTCAAAAAGCTTTGAAAACTGTACAAATGCACAAGAAAAGATCCGTCTGCTGACGATGGTGCCAAGAGAATATACGAAACAAGATTTACTTTTAACGTGTCCTGAAATAACCAAATATATGATAGATCAATCGAGGAAATTTTCGATTGAAAAAGGAATATATTACACTCCTGACCCATACAATGGATATCCTGTGAGTGATGTAGAAGTGCAATTAGCATTAGAATATTATTTAAGTGATCACGCAGATTGTACCAGACAAAGCCCAAATAAGAACGACGTAATTTCAGTTAAGGAAAATGGTGAAAAGTAAAAAGATATTTTACGCGAAGTATTAGTGAAATATTTCACCTGTTTCGAGAAAAAAATCCGAACGTAAGAATTTGAAAGACAAAATTGTACTCTCTGCGACCAAAATGGGTTCAAATAGACCCTTTAAAAGAGTCTTTGCATTTATTGCGCCAATTTTGAGCTTTTACTTATTGGATTAAAAAAACCAGAGAAGGGATGGAGCGAATATCAAAGATATTCGGAATGAAATTTTATGGAGGACGTTTGCTTTGACCAACATAGGTCATTTTGCAGGAACATGTTATTCCATAGATTACGTTACATTGATTCAAAGTCTTACAACTGTAAAAGATTGGATCAACATTAACAGTGATATGAGAGGAGCCATGGCAAGAAAAACGTTTTTAATGGAATGCAGATACCAAAATTTACAACCACACAACATTTTAAACAATACATCGAAGATAGGATCAACACACCTATACAGTAGGTCCTGTAGAAATAAGTTAGCAATTATAACTAAACAATTACAAAAACAACTAAGACAATTAGAGATTAGAGAGTAGGTCCTGTAGAAATAAGTTAACAATTATAACTGAACAATTACAAAAACTAAGACAATTAGAGATTAGAGATGTTCATAACCAATTAAACTTTTTAACTCGTATTTCTGAAAAAATAAGAACCAAATTAAAACTTTTGTTTCCTGCCTTTATGTTGAAAAATGTATTCGAATATCAAAATAATTTAAAGATCCTTGGCTTCTCAACATCTCTAATATTGATATTCCAGAACCTGTCTCCGATATTTTAAGACTAGGTGAAAAATTCAGCTCTAAATTTGTCACTATTAAACAGCAACATATTTTCGAAATTATTAAAGACGTAGAATCTAACATATGTAAAATCCCGGACAATTCTCAGGACGAATTGAGACACAAAATACTTTCCTTAACTTCCAACTATTTAAAAAAATTCAGGCGCATCTCTGAAGCAGATAGAATTATTGCTAAAAATTTTAAACTGACAAATGAATTTCTTAACCGTAACAAGAACATTTTAATAACTAGACCCGAAAAAGGCACTACGACTGTAATAATGAATCGTCAAGATTATATTGACACGATGATTATTTTGCTTAATGATGAAAAAACGTATACGAAATTAGATTTCGATCCTTTGAAAGAACTCCAAAGAGACACTTTTAAGTTGGTCTAGGGTGGAGACTAAAAAAAAATAAAAACTTCTCCATCCTGACATTAGAAGGAAAGACCTTTTAACGGTGAATACGAACATCGCGAGGATATATGGACTCCATAAGATCCATAAGAATGTCTCCCCCTCAGGCCTGTGGTATCATCTATTAACACCCCGAAATACTTTCTAGCTAAAACTTTAAGTAAAGTAATTTCAGACTCCTTACCGGCTTATAAATATAACGTCAAAAACTAATTATTATTTAAAGAAAAAATTACTAATTTTAAAATACCTAAAAACCATATTATGGCCTCTCTTGACGCTTCATCTCTATTCACCAATGTCCCTCTTGAATTAGTCATCAAAGGAATGGAAGATAGATGGCAATTTATAAGTAAAAATACTCAAATTCCTTTAGATCAGTTAATAAAAAGCATTACATTTTCAATGGAATCCACATTTTTTAGATTTGAGAACCAATTTCACAGACAAACTTTTAATACCCCAATGCGGTCTCCCATCTCAGCAATTCTGTGAGAGATCGTAATGCAAGACCTCGAGTCACAAGTTTTACAAGAATGCCAATTTATTATTCCCATATACTTCCGTTATGGCGATGATACTTTCCTTATTTTACCAATAGACAGGTTAGATTCATCAGTATCCCTTTTTAATTCCTAACACCAGAGATTACATTTTACCTTTGAAACTGAAGCAAATACCTCTAACAGCTTCTTAAATATAGAAGTTATTAGAGGAGAGGACGATCTTATAATTACTAATTGGTTCAGAAAAGAAACTTACTCAGGAAGATTTTTAAATTTCTTATCCAACCATCCGATCCAACATAAAATAGGCATTATTAAAAATCTAACGGATTCTGCCATACTTTTTTCTGATCCTTTATTTCACACTAACAACTTAAATCTAGTCAAAAAATATCTTAATTATAACAACTATCCCACCCATTTTATTGAAAAACACATCAAGAAAAGGCTAAAAGAGTTGCAATCAAAAAGAAACCAACCTGATAGCAATAATACTATAACCAATAACAATGATAACGTAATAGTTGTAAAGAAAGAAATTGTTTCCATTCCGTTCCTTGGTTGCATTTCTAATAGCGTCAAGAGACTTTTAAAAAATCATGAAATTAAAACTGTCTTTCGGGTTGACAACAAATTGGATAAATTCATCAAAATAGGTAAAGATGAATTAGAGACTTTGAATCAATGTAACGTAATCTATAGAATAACATGTTCCTGCAAAATGACTTATGTTGGTCAAACCAAACGTCCTCTCCATATTGGAGTTAAAGAACATAAAAACAACATTAAATCAGCTGAAAAATACCATAGAGCCATTATTTTAACCAAGGTAAGATTCGAAAATAATACATTCGTATCTCATTTGTATTCTTGTAATTCTTTAGCATTGATCGAATTTATGTACATTTTAGGTCTGATGATGAGACTAGACTGGTAAAAAGAAAATAAGACAACATAACATCTCTCATAGTCTTTTCACTTAGATATTACAGATATTATTTTTATATGGTTTTCAGGCCGCAGATGTGAAAAATAAGGGGGACAACTTAGAAATAAGTGATATTTAGTCAATCCTAACCGAGAGATTGACAACTCGACCGTTGGGTGTACACCTACTTCTGACTTCAAGATACTTCGAGATATTTCAATGACTTCAGAAGATTTCACTGATTTCAGGAGATTTCAAGTGGCTTCAGGTGACTTCAAGTGAGATTATGTGAATTTATGTGACTTCATGTGAATTCTTGTGACTTCATGTGAATTCAAATGACTTCAGATATTTCAGGAGATTTCCAGTGACATCAGGAGAATTCAAGTGACTTCAAGTGACATTATGTGAATTTACGTGACTTCATGTGAATTCTTGTGACTTCATGTGAATTCAAATGACTTCAGATATTTCAGGAGATGTACATTTACCTTGAAGAAGTTAATGAGAACTAAAAAGTCTAAGAAAAGCTGAAAATTTCAGAAAAACCCGGAACTCTTTAGTATTACTCTAACAGAATGTAGTTATAAACCATAATGAATTGTATAAACAGTTATGTTTGTTAACTTGCATTAATTATTATCTCACTGAGTAAAAAGTGAACAAAAAGTTGAAAATTAAAAAAAAACTGCAACTATCTAGCATTATTATAGGGGAAGATAGCTTAAAACAATAATAATTTTTGTCAACAATCATGTTTGTTAAATTTTATTAATTATTACCTTACTATTATTTGAAAGTGGACCAAAATTGAAATTTTTTAGAAAAAACTGCATTTTTCTAGCATTATTCTAAAAGAGTATTATTATAGATAATAAGTTGTTTAAACTATTATTTCTATTAAATTTTATTGATTATTGCCTCGCTCTAACTGAAAAGTTGAGAATCAGTTGAAAAATTCAGATAAAATCGTGACTTTCTAACTCTATTCTAAGATAAAATGGCTATAAACAATAACAAATTGTTTAAAAAATTTATTTAAACATCAAATTATCAGTATAAAGTAATATTTTATGTATTAGAAACAATTTGTACTAAAAGAAACCTCAAAAAAATAATAGTTAGTGCCAGAAACTCGCAATACCCAATTTTTAACTTATGGGGTTTATCTGGGACCCTATAAAACAGACTTATGAGGGTGAAATTCGAACTGTAATTTCTTATTCGTATTCTATGATTTATTTTGTAGAAAAGTTTTCAGGGTCAACTCGATACACCTAATATTAACGATTCTGAATAAAATTTACAAAAACGTCTTGCTTTCTTAGAGATCGTGCACATAATAATTCACACGTTTTTCCTTTGTTCAAATAAATACGAGAATAAAATTGCCTTGAAGCCAAGAGAGATACAGCGATATAAACAAAAGAAAAACGTGTGACGACCCCTTATGGCAAAATTAATTTTTTGTGTGGATTTGAACAAATTTGCGGGCGATATGCATGACAATTAAAAAAATATATTTTGAACCACTTTAGTTCACGTGCACTTTGGATAGACCCCCCGGGCCCCTTCATGGACAAACATGGACTTTTTCCATGCACCCCCCCCCCCAACTGTCCTCGTGGTGTATGGGTGGCCCCAAATGAATTCAGGTGAATTCACGTGACTTCATGTGAATTCAACTGACTTCAGATATTTTAGGAGATTTCAAGTGACTTCAAATGAATTCAGGTGAATTCACGTGACTTCATGTGAATTAAAATGACTTCAGATATTTCAGGAGATTTCAAGTGACTTCAAGCTATATGAAAAAGTGTAAGTAGGTAAAGTAACAAATGTATAAAAATTATTTAAACGTAAAGTGCATCAATTTTTAAAAGAAATATGTATGCAATAATTGTTTTCTGTGTATATTAAAGTGATATACACATACAGCAAATATATCCTGCATATTATAATAAATAGATGCTAAATTTTTTCTTAAATACATATATTTAATATCTGTCGAGACTAAATATACCTATAAATACAGCCTTTTTTAATTTTAAGTATTTATTATAACCATTATTACCTTATAACTGAGTACTTCATAGGTTATATTAGCAGCAAACTGTACTTTTTTATGCTCCAAACTTTTATTTTATATTTACTGGCAAAATAAAACTTCTTAAGTTTACTATAAACGTATCTGATGATTCATATTGATGGAAATACATCTAATTTTTGCGAAATTAGATGATTTCACCGTATTTATGCTGGCCATCAGGTGGCGGTCAAATTTCATTAAATCTGTCAGATGACGGTCACTCTCCATCCCTAATGAGACACCTTCAGGTCTCAGAGGGACGTTCCTGTAATGGTCCAAAGGGGTAGAAATTGTACTCGTTCCGGGACGTGGCTGGAACGTTCCAGTGGAACGTCCCGAAGGTGCCCGCGGGACGCTCCAGACACGTTCATGGAAAGTTCCGTGCTATTAGGGTATAGGATTATTATTCATTTTCGTCGAATGTTGTATTTTTGTTTCTCACTATGCACGAATGGGGCCACCGGTCTTATCTAAACAGTGGGTAACCTAACATCTCCGACGGGAAGTTGGGAACTTTGCTTGTCAATTCCAAGCGTTTGGCGAAATTGACATAACTCATGACGAAGCGGGAATGACTTCTGGAATAATAAAGTTGGCAACTTAATATATTTGGATCTCAATCTGGAACGTGAGCCGGGATCACAAGACCAACTGTCAGTTCACTTACACCAAACACTTTCTGGGTCTGATTATGAAAATTAAGGGAATTAGTGGAGCTCTCTAGTGGTACGAAGTGAAGTTAAATATAGAACTACTTATTCACGGACATTGGGATAATCACTTCATATTGGCGTGTTATAATTGTGACGCCGGATGAAAAAAGCAGATAGAATTATTTTCTTTTGATTGGGGGGGGGGGGGGTCCTCTAACCGCTTGGATTTGAGCGAAGATCAGAGCTCCCCCCACTATCAGGAAAATAATTCTATATCTCTTTTTTGCATCTGTCACAGGATAGCAACACATTGGATAGAAATAGCAGTGTAACTGAAAGCATTTATGTGGCCAGTCACAGGAGTGCCTTTCAACTCCCCGCCAAACGTTGGAAAGGGATAGGGGCGTGACTTAAAGTATTTTTTTTACCCAGGGGGTCTGAAAACATGAAGATTTGGTGAAATCCACGAACGTCCGTGCTTAACCTCAGGTTCCATTTTTACTTAATTTGATTCTGCGAATGAAAGCTAAAATGTTCATTTCCTTCAATTCTTTTCGTCTTTTTGATTGCAAACGAAAACATTGGTTGAACTCTTAATCGTCAAAAAAGTGCCCTTGCGGAGTTTCTTATACGCAAATAGAGTGATCCACAAATTGTGTGATAAAAGAATTAAAGAATCGAATAGAAAAATTGCCGTTTTTATTTGATCTAAGTTTTATAGTAAAAAAGACATCATGAAAAAATTGATAAATCCTGTGGATTTATCGCAATTCTATTTTTCCGAGTTACTTTACATAATTCGTATCACTATTTTATATGCCGAAAAATGTGACATGGACCAATAGACACGTGATGAATCAATTCTGCTCACCAAATTTTCAAATTGGCATGATTTATAATATTCCTCGCTGGAAAATTGTATATTTATTTTACTCTGCAAATTCCAGACCAATATTATTGTGTGAGGAAGACGAGGAATGGAGACGCCCTCGTCGAGGTGGGCGACAAAACAGAGGGCAAGACCTAACTGTCATCTGCTATCAGGGAGGTGATTAGGGATGGAGATAACGTGCGCCAGTTCGTTCCGTACATCGAAGTCAAGTTTCTGAACCTCGAAAAGACGACACTGGAAGAAGAGGTACGTGATACTATTAGGAGACACTTCGGAACGAGTTGGGCGTCAGAAGTCAAGGTCAGCATGACAAAGAAAGCCTACAGGTGGAACCTGAAGGCAAACGTCGAGCTAAATGAGTGGGCTGGGTGTCCTGCAGAGTTCAAAAAAAGGTGGAGGCCAGAAGATGCTACCGCTGCCAAGGTCACGGCCACCTGGCAGCAGGGTGCTAGGGTCCAGACCGGACCAGACGCTGTTGGAGATATGGCAACGAGGGTTATAGGGTTGAGGAGTGTGCAAGCGCGCCACAGTGCTACCTTTGCACCGCCGATGTAGGAAAGACCAGCACCCATCATCTATCGGAAACAATGAGGTGTAAATCGTTTAGAGAGGCAGCTCCGTTGAGGAAGCCTCAGAAGCGATAGACATAAAGAACCAGGCCCAACCAAGATACAAATTGCCGACGAGGCCGTCGCGCGTATATTTTCACGCTACTGAGGACGATACGTACATCTTGGTTGGTTCTGCTAGGCGACAAAGTAAGGGCAGGTTGGCATGATCAGCGGGACGCCAAAGCATGGCGTATTGGTGCCCATAAGTTGTAGCCATGAAGTAATGTGAAAGCGGGCCCGGGGTTGTAGTTTGGCACGCGAGAGTGAGGGGAGGGAGTTTTACTTGATAAGAATTCTACACTACCCAGCCGTCAGGGTATCTTATGCAAAATTTCCCCTCTTCTATATAATTAAAAAAATACATATCACTACCAGTGACGTTAACCATAACGTGTAATTTTTTCACAACTTAGAAATAAAAATGAATATTAAAAAAATATTGATTTTAGACCGGTAGAAGAAAAAGAATTAACATAAAATTATTTACAACATTTACATGGTCAAAAACCATACCATAAAAAAAAATGTTCATGTTCGAAAAATTAATCTTATAAGTATAAGAAATTAAGAGTGGGGCAATGGTCATGGGGGCTAAGGCTTTGGACCCACTCCGTCGGCTTGCGGGTTCGATTCCCGCCTCGCACTCTGGAAAAGTTTCGGCGGCACATGCGGTG
Organism: Andricus curvator; assembly: GCA_932195095.1. Classification (NCBI taxonomy): domain Eukaryota; kingdom Metazoa; phylum Arthropoda; class Insecta; order Hymenoptera; family Cynipidae; genus Andricus; species Andricus curvator. Next base: position 67,490 of record CAKNYM010046155.1, read on the forward strand.
AACACTACCCTAACAAGGGAGTAGTTCATCTCCGGAGAGTTGTGGGATTGGTACCTCTTGAGAAAAAGGTTCTCTAACCCAGATAACAATTCGTGCGCGCATGTTACGCGCACGCCGATGCACGCATGACATGCATGCCAAAATGCATCATATTTGCCAGCATTTTGTGATTGCAACTGAAGTGCGTACACAAGGTGTGGCACAATGCGAGCATGTTTAAAATCACCCTGTGACAAAATTATGCGGCGCATTAATGCGGGCAACACGCGTACCCAGTGAGGGCACAAAAGCTTGAACTTTTCAGGGATATTCGTGGGACGTTCAATGTCTGTTTCAATCCACGCCAATTGAAATGTAGTAAATCAGCTTAATGCAATTTTGAACAACTAACAAAGTTTATAACATAATGGTTACAAAAGCTATAAATTGCCTTTTACTAAGGGTGCCGTACTATAGCGCAACAGAAAACGCAAAGCAGAAAGCAGAATATCATAAAAGTGAAAGAGATAGTGAATCTATATGTCTCTTTCACTCTTACGGTTTTCTGCTTTGTGCTTTGCGTTTTCTGCTGCCATGGAATGGAACCCTGTAAGATTGGACGTGCCGTCCGATGTGAGCAGAAAACGTCGGCATAAAACAAAAACTCATGAGATTGAAAGAGACAAATAGATCTGTCCGTCTCTTTTACTCTCATGAGTTTCTAATTTACGCGGCCGTTTTCTGCCCGTTTTCTGCACCTTGTCGGTAAGCGAGTTAACAAGTCACATAGAGAGGAACTAGCCTAGTGACTTTTGCTGGAAGGTTAGGTTGAGTGAAATTCACCACACCCGCTCCTTATAATGGCGTCGGTTCTTGTCTATGCCGGTTCATTGTAGTTCGTGTGCAGTTTGTGTGAAACTTGTGTAAGGATTAATTCTTCGACGATTCTTCGTCTGTGTTTTTATTTTCAACCGTAAGTATTCTAGAATTACGATTTCGCTGCACTAATTATTATTATTGCAGAACTGACCAAATTTTTCGTCGAATTCACATAACCTCACTTTGTGCCCAGCTGAAAATTCTTGTACAGGAACCTGGAAGGATCCTGTACATGTTCCTGTACACGAACCTGCACACGAACCTGTACAGGTAATCTTGACGGTTCCTGTGCAGGAATTTGGCGAAGGAAACTGTACATGATCCTGCCAAGGAACCTGTAGCGACAAAGGAACCTTTGAATGATCCTGTACAGGTGCCTGTACAGAAACGTGTATAGGATCCTTTACAGAAAGCCGTCGAAGGAACCTTTGGAAGGATCCTGTATAGAAACACATATAGGGTCCTTTACAGAAAGCCATTGCGAAAACTGATGTCGCTTACAGCTATAAACTTGCCTTCTTTTTATTCCCTTGAAGAACGAACTCACTATCGAGAGAGCCAAGCCACCAGCGAACCCTCGCGGATTAGTTCCTACGCAGGTTCATGTATAGGATCCTGAAAATGTTCCTGTACATGAACCTACACCTCAATTGACTTAGTGAAGGAACCTGTACAGGACCATTCAAAGGTTAGCTTGTATACAGGTTCCTTTGCAGGATCATGTACAGTTTCCTTCGCCAAATTCCTGCACAGGAACCGTCAAGATTACCTGTACAGGTTCGTGTGCAGTTTCGTGTACAGGAACATGTGCAAGATCCTCCGAGGTTCCTGTACAGGAATTTTCAGCTGGGTGGAGACGCTTTTTATATAATTGTGGTCTTTATTTGCGTCAAAGACAAAAGTTATTTAGGCTATAACAGATATTAATTGTAATTATATATGGGGATTTTTAATTTGAACATGAGTATCTGTTTTATAACCATAGTTTGATTTTTGAGGCTTTGAATATTTTCTGATCATGTTCGAAAATACATTTAATTTAATTAATCATTACTAACAATTTGGATTATTTTTTCTACAATCGAAATTGGCTCTTTCTCACCGTCAGACCATGCACAGACTCAACAATTTAACAGTGATCAAATCAGTGAACTATACGAACGTTGTGATATTGCTTACTCGATCTCCGACTTGAGTGCTATTTTGAAAGACTAATGTAATGTAATGTAATGTAGGTAGTTCTGGTTATAGAAAAATTTACTAATTACACAAGTTATTATTTTAGGATTATCAATGAAAAAAACGTTAAAATCATGTCAGAAAATGAATTATTGTCACAAAC
>CAKNYM010046155.1:70089-85866 GCA_932195095.1 Andricus curvator
ATGCGTCGCATATGCGCCTCCATGGATGACACATCTGTGTGGAGATCTGAACGCACATCGTGCGGATTAATCCGCACACATGCCCCCACAATGCGCGCATCCTGCTCTAAAATTGTTATCTGGGAAGTAGTTAAAGCCGTTGCTCTTGGTGGTTCGGAACCCACCTTAAACAGTAGGCCCCCCTCCCGCCACCAAGTAAGCGTGTGGGAGGTGTGTAAAGAAATAAGGGAGAGGTACAAGGGAAATGTAAACCCTTAAGGGACACATTATAAAAAAACAACTATAAGGAGTTACGTCGGAATTCATCTTGTAGTGGTTGTGAAGAAATTAATCTCATCTGTCCGTAGCTTAGTGGGTAAGAGCATCAGTCCTCAATCTGAAAGATTTGGGTTCGAATCCCAGCGGAGCTAGAGAGCAATTTTTTCACAGCTTAGAAATAAAAATTAATATTAAAAAAATATTTATTTTAGACCAGTAGACAAAAAAGAATGACCATCAAATTATTTACGACATTTATCTGGTCAAAAACCATAACATCAAAAAAAATTAGATGTTCGAAAATTTAATCTTACAAATATAAGGAATTATGTCGGAATTCAACTTGTAGTGGTTGTGAAGAAATGAAACTCGTATGCCCGTAGCTTAGTGGGTAAGAGCATCTGACCTCAATCTGAAAGACCTGGGTTCGAATCCCAGCGGAGCAAGAGAGAAATTTTTTCACAGCTTAGAAATAAAAATCAATATTCAAAAAATATCGATTTTAGACCAGTAGACAAAAAACAATTACCATCAAATTATTTAATTTATGGTCAAAAACCATACATCAAAAAAATATATAATTTTCATGATAGAAAAATTAATCTTACAAGTATAAGGAATTACGTTCGGATTCAAAGAAACCAAAATATTTGTTTCACGCATCGATGAATTATTTATTTCAAATAGAATGCTTTTTAATTCAGAGACTCAAAATCACTGAACGGTTTTCTTGGCTCAAAGAAATGGAATCACAGAAATGCATTTCTTTGAATCTAAGAATTTTTTTCAGTGTATCATAGGTATATACAGACACATGCAAGTATATACGAAACAAACGAAATTATGGATAAGACATAACCTCCCATCTGCCATAAACGTGCAAATCATGTGCAAAGTACAAACAAGTGAACTAATTTGACTCCAGTCAATTATTTTGTAATTGTTCTGAAAACTGAAAATTTTTGGCACGAACTCGAATGGTCACCCATCCAAGTACTAACCGCGCCCAACGCTGCTTAACTTCAGTGATCTAACGAGAACTGGTTTTTTTCAGCGTGGCCTGGCCGTTGGTGTGTCTGAAATGTAATGCATTTGTGTGTGAAGAAATTATCATATATAAGTATCTTAAATCTACAACACGTTTGTGTGAAAATTCAAACACTTTAGTTTATGAAATTTCAAACACATTTAATTGAAATTTCATACATTTTTACATTAAATTCTCACTAACTTATTTGAAAATTCAAACACTTTTGTGTATGAAATTTCAATCAAATTTGTTTGAAATTTCATACATTTTTATATTAAATCTCACTAACTTATTTGAAAATTCAAACACTTTTGTGTATGAAATTTCAAACACATTAGTGTTTGAATTTTCAAATAAGATCCATAAATGTTTGTATTCAATTCTAGGAATTTATTTGAATAAATAAAATTAAATAAACTGAATCAAATTTTATTGGAAATTATAATATGAATGTATATTATACATAAATATGTTATAGTATATATCGCAAATATATATATATATATATATATATATATATATGTATTTCATTATTTATTTTCTAAAACTTAATTATACTCAAATGAAATATGGATGTCATTAACGTAGAAAACATCCTAACACATAAAAATATCATGGAAATTGGTCCAAAAAAATTTGATACATAAATTAGAACGATGAGAGCGATACCAACGATTAAACATTTTTACAATACCGCGTTCTGCTACATCATTTACTACCGCAAGGTCTTTAACAAATTCTACGTTTTCTCGGTAAGAACAATAAAAGACAAATTTTCAAACAATGTTAAACTTGATAATGTGATGATTTGAGTTAGATTATTGTTTTTTTAGAGAAAATTTTAAACTATAAAATTTCCGAAAAAACTATTACGATAATTAGTGATAAATTTCAAATTTTTGTCAAAAATTAAGGAAAAAAACGATACATTTATTATGTGTTCAACTTTAACCTTAAATCACTTTTGAAGGAGTAAATTTATAAAAAAAATGATAAGAGACCTTTTTTGTAGAGCGTCGAATTCCCTACAAGAATATGTTATGATCTTAGCAATTCATTGAGCCGTTCAAGAGTTACAAAACTCCAAATTAAAAAAAAAAAATTTCACATGCTATTTAATTGGGAAATAGAGATTCGTGATGAGCGACCTCTAAATATTTATATTAAGAGCTCTGCTTTTCACAGGTTTAATTTCCATTCTGCTGCTCGCAATTCATTCTCAGATACTATAACTTTTAGTGAAACTTAATAAAAATATGGAAACTATAGTTTCCAGCAATACGTTCAGCTGTCTTTGATGTTCCTAGATGCGCCACATATGTTCTTGATGCTGTAGCTTATTGATGAAGGACACTGCGGTCACTTCATAGTCCTTCGTTTTTCTTTTAGCACCACTCTCCCTCTTGTTGCCCATTGGGGGATTGATATGCATTATCGCTCTGAAAGCTTAATTAAAATTAAAATTTTAGTAATAAATTTCCAAAATATATATAAAAAATTTAATAGCTAACCTTTGCATAAATTCCAGTGTTTTGCTGAGTTTTGTAGGACATCGCAAGGAAAAGACGTAATATGAGAGGAATGTCATCACCAGTCCCTCCAGAACGTTTCTGGCTTCAATGCATATCCTCTTTTCAATGACAACGCAGCACCTAGCTAATTCATCAAAGAGGGATTGACCTGTGAACATAATGTAAAATAATTTTAACATATTGTAATTTGTAAAATAGGACGGGAGAATTTATTTTGATACTTACCATTTATTACCAGAACCGGAGACATTCCATTTGGCAGTTTTTCCATTTGTTCATCTGTTGTTAAATCCTATAACAAAATTATTATATATTATTATTAATATATAATTAAAAAAAAGTTAAACAACCACCGCAGGGTCCCACTAAGAGCAACTGCCATCCAAAAAATGTCAATAGCCCCCAGTAGCACCGCGGTAAATCACACCCACGGCCACGTCTTAAGGACACGAAGCGACCCAAGGATGACAGCTTTCTGCATCCATCTCGCAAGTGCCTTGGCATATTTTTGGCACGCGGGTATGGCTTTAAGGTTACGAACCAGTGATAGTTTCGCACCTCCGAGAGCACCTATCACAAGGACAATTACTTGTACCGAATATTTTGGGTACAGTCGTTGCAGCTCTCTTTTAAGGTCTTGATACCTCTCCTCTTTTTCTTTCTACTTTGCAGTGATGTTGTATTCGGACGGAGCCGAGAATTCGATCACGAATATAGTTCGTTTCTCGAAGTCTTGGAGAACAATGTCAGGCCTCGAGTGCGCAACGGAGACTGCTGCCCGAAAATCGTAGTTCCAGAAAATTTGGCACTTCTCGTTTCGGACAATCGACTCTATCTCCTTTGGAGCGTTCGGCAGGGCAGGGTCGCGGCCAACACCGTAAGAGCGACAAAGATGGTAATAAAGCACTCTTAGGGCCGCATTATGTCTATAGATATACGTCGTTCCCGCGTGGGTCGGACACCCTGATAGTATGTGTTCTAGGTACTCAGCGTGTGCATGACACGCTCTGCACCTATCACTGGGAACTTCTTGACATAAAATGCGCTCACGGTATGCTAAGGTGGAAATGACGCCGTCCTGGCATGCGAAAATAAAACCCTCTGTACCTTAATTAAGCCCTGATGATTTGAGGAAAGCAAAAGTTTGCTCCTTCGACAAGGACTGTTTTTCTACATTTCTGTGAAAGTTCCCGTGCATTTTCTTGTCGAGTAGCTCTTGGTGAAAATTTTCAACCTCTGCTTTCTTCACTTTGGTTTTTAGAAGTGAAGCATCTAGATGAAGTAATGCACTTTCCTCACTTCTGATGTTAAAATTCAGGCCAAGGGTCTCGGCCGCTTGCTCCGCGGCTTTGTAAAGGAACGCTCCTTCGCCAATCATCTCGTGGTTCCTGACCATCTTTAGGAGAGGATATCTGCCATTCGCAACGATGTAAGCTGTACTTAGATCAATCCGGTTATGAAGACACTGGAGATTCAGAAGCCCGCGTCCGCCTTGACGGCGTGAAATATATAATCGCGGAACTGATGAATTGATTTGCAAGCTTTTATGCATATGCATGATCTTACGTGTAATGACATCAAGGGCCTTAAGCTCGTTCTTCGTCCATTGAATTACCCCAAACGAGTAGAGTAGAACCAAGACGGCAAGCATGTTATTCGCAGATACCTTGTTCAACGCCGACAGATTGGAAGACCAAATATGTCGAAGAAGATGCTTGTATCTGCTTCGGAGAGATTCCTTCACTGATATTACGTCCTGAATGCGGTTTTGAGGCACGCCCAGGTATGTATAGGTCTCTCCAGTATTAAGATGTCTGATAACACTTATATCCACAAGCTCAGGGTCCTTGGGAACGCCAGTAATCTTCCCTTTCTTCAGATGAATTTTGGCACACTTGTGCAGTTATAGCAGTTTGAAGTTTGCTTTTACCAGAGCCATAGATCTTCAGGTCATCCATATAAAATACATGAGTGACCTTATGCTCGCGCTGATTAGTGTCGCCACAGAGGTATCCAGGAGAATTTCGTAGTGCGAGAGATAGAGGCGTGATGCAAAAAAGCAAAGGGCTCATGGTATCACCTTGAAAGACGCCCCTCTGGAAGGTGACGTTTTTCGTTGTCACACGATAATTTCTAGATGAGATAGTAAATCTAGTTTTCCAAAGATGCATCAATCTCTCTATGCATCTCACTATGTGTGGATGTACCTTCAAGCTATCCAACGGAGAGATGATAAGTCTATGAGAGGTTGAATCGAAAGCTTTCCAGTAGTCAATCCAGGCCATTGACAGGATGCGCTGATGGGCTGCAGCGTCTTTACAGACACACCTGTCAATTAGCAGGTTCTCTCGACAGCCTGCTACACCTTTTTTCGAGCCACGTTGCTCGTACATCTCTCGCCATACAGGCTCAATTCGCCGAACAATCCTGTTGTTGAGGACAGCTGTAAAGAACTTATACAGCGTGTTCAAACAAGTTATTGGCCTGTAATTGTCTGGGTTGGGCAAGTTGCCTTTTTTTGGCAGGAGTATAGTGCGCCCTAACACCAGCCACTGCGGAATGGGCGCCTCCGACTTTAAATATGAGGTGAATATGCGGGCCAAATGTTGGTGTGTAAAAGTAAACTTCTTCCACCAAAAGTTCTGGATACAATCTGGTCCAGCAGCGGAAAAGTTCTTCGTGCCTCTAAGTGCTTTTTTCACCTCTTCGGCAGTGATTGATGGACATTCCTCCTCAGATTTTATGAGGTTGTCGCAAAACTCCTTGAAGCGGATGATATTGTCAATCTTCTTTCAACTCTAGTGTTTTCGGGATCTTGTACACCTCTCTCCAAAAAGTCTCTACCTCCTTGGGCTTGGGTGGATTTTTTTACAGAAACAGGTATCTTCTTCTGTTCCTTCACTCTCTTCACCATCTCCTCCTTCTACTTCTTCTTCCTCTTCCTCTTCTGCTTCGTCTTCAGCTTTCTTCTTCACATGTTTACTACTAGGATAAAATTGCTCTCGTTCAATTAAGCAATATCGGCATATATGGCTGACTCGACTGAAATTCTCTACGAAACCCCCTAATGAATGACTATCAAGATTGTCCCCAGAAATGAAAAATAAACCTCCCTTTATAAATTTATTATCCACTTTTACTCCCACATCTTCAAGTATTTTTAAGTCTCTAACAATACTACCATATACTTTTTCATGATTAAATTGTTTTTCCTTACACAGTGCTACTAATTGAATGGTATTAATGTGCGTACGAGTATAATCAGGTAAATTTCCTATACTCATGTATACCGCGATGATTTTGTGCTTCATTTTTGCTGGCCCAATTGGATTTACTATTTCGAAACTCACCTGGCTCAGATGCTTCTTGTATATTCCACTGATCTTCCAAAGATTTATCTTTCAGTACGCGTTAAATAGTCTCGCCAATAGGGACATAGTGAAAGAATGTGGGTTTACCTTTTACAGTGTTCATTTTTATTTGCCGGGGTTTAACATATGAATTTTGATTCTCGTAATAATTTTTTCGCTTGTAATTCGTATCGAGTTTTTTATTGTGCTTTAAAAAAGGATCACGTTGCAAAGCTTCGTCAATTATTAGTTTTATTTTTTCACTCGAAATATTTTCTTTTATCAGCCGTTTATGAATATTTTTTTTAAATACTTCCTGCCCTTGTATTAAGATATTTTGAAATTCGTTTACAAGATACTGAATAGCACTCACGGGTGCAAGAAATTGACTCTCTAACTTTAAATACAATTGCGCTAAATTACACAAATAAAGATCACTTAAATCTTCTTCGATTTCAGCATTATCATTATCGATACTTCTGTCCGCCTCAAATACTTGAGCTTCGTCAGGCATATTTTCATCTTGTTCATTAGGAACATCTGAATTATTTTCTTGGGTTAATGTAATAGTTTCGGTAACTTTTTTATGCCTTGCTAAATGACAGGTGAAAGATCGGACTTTTGAATATACGTTGTTACATCCTTCAGGACATTTAATTCATATTCCTTCCCTCATGTGTCCTTTTAAGTGTTTTAAAAGATCATTGTAATTATCCATTTCTTTTTACAAATATCCACTGTGCATAAAAACTTCGCATTTTCATTACCAGAAATTGCTACTTTTTGAGACATTATTTTCTCAACCTTTACATCGTGCTGTCTAATAACATGCATTCGTAATTTAGATTCTTCATTGAAATATCTTCTGCAGCCATTGTATCCGCAGTTAAAATCTTTGCTTTTTCTGTGATGTTTATGATGTTGTAAATGCTGTTTCCAATTTCGACGTTGAGTTGGATGAGTATCACAAAAGCGGCAGGTAAACATATTGATGACTCTGAACATAATATTTATTACCTTTAAAATTAAACTATTAAAGTATGAACCCGCACACAATTCTTAAACATAATTATAAATTTTGTTATGATCACTTTTTTCGCATCTCATACTTATATTTGTATAATCATATGGTAGCCTTAGGAATATTAATGGGGGTTTTTAAGGAATTCCAAAAAGTTTAAGAATTTTCAAGGGATTTTAAAAGATGAATATTTTGTTGAACTCTTAATTGGTTAATGATCATTTAAAATAAAAAATGTTTATTACTAAATATTTTCTATTGTTTATAAAAAATTGTAAACAAATTCAAAAGTGGAGGGGCTTAATTTCTGGATCTCATATGCCCGAAAAATGCGCTATTCTCCGTTCGCTGTTTGTCTCAATTCTTTTAAAAGTAAATTTTTGGACATTTTTTTTATTCTTACATTGGAAAGAGCAAGAAGTGCTGGATTGAATATAGTCCAGTAAAATTAGCTCAGAAATGCTTTTTTTGGTTACTTTTTTCGGAGGTGGCCTACAAATCTTTAAAAAAAATGCGATTAAAAATAAAAAAGGTCCATTTTTTGATGAACAATTGATTTTTTCGTTAACAAATTATTATTAGCGCATTTTGTTCATTATTCGTCTGGCTATAACTTTTGCTCGAAAAACTTTTTTGTCCGACTCCTAGTTTTTGCCCTATTTGGCCAACGGCCATACCACTCTGAAAAACCCAGTTCTCGTCAGATCACTGAAGTTAAGCAGCGTTGGACGCGGTTAGTACTTGGATGGGTGACCATTCAAGAATACTGACATGAGTGCTGTTGGCACATCGTGGGTGTGGTGAGCCCACACTTGTAGTTATTTATAACTACAAGAAAAACCTAGAAACACTACCCGAATCGGGTAGTGTCACGCCTACCCTGAAAGGGAAATGGTTTAATGGTATATATATATATATATATATATATATATTGCATTTTTTACGATTTTTAGGCCACCTCCGAAAGGATTAACCGAAAAAAGCGTTTTTGAGCTAATTTTATTGGACTAATAATAATAGACCGGGAGACAAATTTTTTCGTTATGACTACCAAAATTCTGGTAATAACAAAAAAATTGCAAGTAAACAAATAAAAAATCGTCGCTTAAGAAACAACACCGTCTGATTGACTTTTTGGCGAGAATGAGTTTCGCATACCATTCGATGCGTATTTTGATAGACGATCGGGTTGTAGCTATTGCATGGAGATCAGGACACATAAAAGAGGAGAAAAATGCAATACCGCCTAATTGCTTTCCTGGCAACACTTCGATTTTATATTAAAACTTTACAATATGCATTTTGACTAATGAAAATTGATGAAAAAAACAAGCATAGCAAATATACAAATAAAAAAATTAATAAATACAAAATTGACGAATTATAAAATTTTTGAAATGTAAAATAACAAGAATCTTAAAATATCCGGAACTAAAATTGACTAAAAGTTGATTATTACATTTACTATTTATACAATTACGAATTAGAAAATTAACAAAATTTTAATTTTTTCCCACATTCTTACATTCTCGATATTTAAAGTTGCCGAAAATTAATATTAATTATAAATTAAATTTTATTATTTATTGATTATTAAAAAACTAAATTTTATTCCCATTTTCATTTCGGAAATAATAACAATTATTTAATTAAAAAATTAAGAAGACCAAATCATTCAGATTATAAATTATACAATTACCGATTTAAAAAAATAGCGAATTTCATTCTTAATTAATTACCAGCAAATTCTTAAATTGCCAAAATTAAAATTGACAAAATAAAATTTCATATAATTAGTCATCAAAATTACTTATTCAATATTTAAATACTTACATTCGGGTATTTAAAATTTTGGGAATTCTAGAATTAAGGCAAAGTTAATAATTCTTTAGTTTCTTTATTTATATTTGTACCAAGGAAGAGAAGGCTGTACCACCTAAGAAAAAAAAGAAGCCTGCGACTCCTCCCAGAAAAAGGAAAACTGTGTCGACAACCAAAAAAAAAAGATTGCAACTCCTAATTACCAAAAACTTGACTAGTCTAGTTTACCAAGTAGAATTAGCACCCCGCCAAAAACTGGTGATACGGCGCTCAAAATGACTATGAAAAACAAAGACAACCCATTTTGTAATTATGTTGAGTTCGATATTTTAATGGAAATTTTGATGCTAATCATTAGTTTAAATTATTTTATAATACAGCATTATTCGAAAAGTATTATTGACTTTGTGTTCTTCATTTTTATTCTTGCCCTATTTCAGACTTGTTGAAGCTCAATCTCCCACAAAGGGACATACACAGATATCCCCCCCCCCCCCCGTTTTCGCACCTAGGAATAAAAGTATTGCTATAGGGATTGAGTTAATCATGAAAAAATATTGAAGATAGCATTTTTTTTAATTCTTCAGAAAAAGTAACGCAGTCTAATGTCACAATGCAGAATACAAAACAGCCTGATTTCCAAATATTTTTTAATCAACACAACCTAATTACCAATGCAACACAACCTAATTGCTAATTCCAAACACCAACACTGCCTAACTGCTCGATTTTCGCGAAATTACAAACTAACTTGCTTTTTACGTTATAAATAAGTTTCTGATGCGCTCTATGGTTATAATATGGCAAAAAATATGTAGAAATAAAAAATTAACAAAATAAAACAGTTTCTTGTATCTCCTGTAAAGGTGGGAAAAGTCAATTAGGCGGTTTTGCTTCTTAAGCGACGAAATATGACTTATAACTTTTATATGAATGAATTATTTTTATTAAAATTGTATTAAAAGAGTATTTTTAAACATAATCAGTCTCAATCAAACGAAATTTTAATTTTATATGATGCAAATAAAAATCAGAAATCTTTTAAATTCATAAATAAATATCAATTTATATCTTTTTCGAAATTTCGTTTGGATAACATATAAAATTATTTTCAAATATGGAAAAATTAAATGAAATCCAATTAAGTAATGCCTCCAACCTTATCTTTGGCAGACGGGCATCAATCAAAAATATATCGTTGTCTCCGGTCTATAAGGGGACTAGCGCTTGAAACCGCGTACAAGTGTTGTTTAAGGCTTCAAATATTTAAAGTGACAACATTAAATTTGTTAAATACAGCGTTGTAGAAAAGAAAAAAAAATATTATTTTCCTATCTACAGTTTTTTGATCCGATGCTTAGATTCAAAGAAACAAATTAAAAACTGAAAAGTTTGTTAACCTCATTTTAATAGAATTTAAACATAAAACTCGCCGCCAGTTGAAGAAATGTCATTCAAACGGCTCAAGACTGAACATAGATTCGTAAAATACTCTAGCGCTCACTATGGATTAATAAAAAATTGGAAAATATATAATTATCAATTATTATTTAATTATAAGCAACAACAGCCATACCACGCTGAAAAAACCAGTTCTCGTCAGATCACTGAAGTTAAGCAGCGTTGGGCGCGGTTAGTGATTGGATGGGTGACCATTCGAGAAAACTGAGTGCTGTTGGCACATCGTGGGTGTGATGAGCCCACACTTGTAGTTATTTACTACAAGAAACTAACCTAGAAACACTACTCGAAGCGGGTAGTGTCACGCCTACCCTGAAAGGGAAATGGCTTAATGGTATAAGTTAAGAGCAATCGAAAAATGCCTTTTCTTACTTTCCACGTTAAAAAGTATCGAGGGAAGTTCAGAGTTGGAACAAATTCTAGTAAGACTTTTGTTCCTTAAGGTTTGAAGAAGTTTTTTACAAATTTTAAATTATATTCTTCCATAAGTGACAGTAATAGATAAGAATTAATAAAATTGTACACTGTCTTGAAAGAGCTCGAGGAGCCACCTTACGCGTCAATCAACGTTGTACGTACAGGATATCGTTTATGTTGTTCACATATAAGTAAATGAATATAAATGTATTAATGATAATGACAACATCCAAACTTTTATTGAATATGATGTAAATATACAATTTAATATATAGAATTATAAAAAAGAGCTTGAATCAGATCGAAAATTTTATACTCTGGCGCCGTAGGAGGGCAAAATCGAAATTACACATTACTTTAATTCTATTCGATTGTATTAATAAAATTTTTAATTTAAATTTAACATATATTACCTGCAAGAGGTAATTCTAATGGTCAATGCGATAGAAATTTCGGCCTGTATGGAAAAAAAATGCGAGAACGGATCGAAACTGAACAAGAATACGTTGAATTGATTAGAACAGCTCGAGATTCTCCTTTTAAAATGATTATTGCCACAAAATGTTACAGAAAAGGTATTAAAAATTCTTAACACATATTAAAGAACTAAAAAAGATTAAAATAACCAAAGTTGTGAACATTGTTTATTTTCCTAAAGGTCAAGTTGATTTATATTACACTTATGAAGGCAACCCATTAACCATAAAATTAGAAAAAAGTATCAATCCAGAAAATTTATCAAAGTTTTATTGGCAGGCGGTGTAGGTATTATGAAAGAAAAATGCCAAGAATTGGAAAATCTTATGCAATACTACACACTTGGTGGACAAATTTTCGGTAATTATTTTTTAGAGACTACTTCCATAAAAATTGAAACTGTAATTGAAAATAAAATAAAAAATTAAATTAAAAACGAAAAGAAAGAAAATCAAGATCAAAATAAAATAAAAAAATTAAATGGAGGGAAACCAGAGATAAAAAAGATAATATCATAAAGCGGACTTAGCAGCAAACACAAACAAAAATCAAATAATTATTTCTGATGTTATATTAATATTCTTGTATAAGAAAGCGAGATTCGACATAGTTTTTAGTAATGTAAGTGAGATTTATGTTTGCTCACTAGTCAATAAAAACGTGAATAAATTTTGTGTGCACTTATGAAACTCTTTTTAATAAAAAATACATGTTCATTAATACAATTGTATTCATTTATTTATTTGGAAACAACAAAAACGATATCCTGTACGTACAACGCTGATTGCCGCATAAGGTGCACTCTATTACTGTCACTTATGGAAGAATAAAATTGAAAAATTGTAAAAAACTTCTTTAAACCTTAAGCAACAAAACTCCCACTGGAAGTTGTTCCAACTCTGAACTTTCCTCGATACTTTTGAATGTGGAAAGTAAGAAAAGGCATTTTTCAATTGCTATTGACTTTTAATTAAATAATAATTAAGAATCATATATTTTATAATTTTGTATTAATCCATGGTCATGGCTAGAGAATGAAATTTCGTCGCCCTAGAGTTATACTACGCCATGTCCACTTTTTGACATTTTTGAACTATTATCATTTTTTGACTCAGTAAGGGTTAAACTTTGTTTTTTAATACATTTTTCCCAAAATTTATTTCCTCAGCTGTTATAATTATTAATTAAAATAGTGACGTTAATTAAAAGTTATAATTATATCACGCCATGTCCTCTTTTGCACTGCTATAAGTGAAAAAGGGCCAACTTCATAGTGCATATTTTATATGGATAACCTAAGTCCAATTTGAGAAATAACAATTTTCAAACATATATTTAACCTTAAACGTAACCATTGGAATATTATCCAAAAGTCAATAATTTGCGAATAACTCATTTAATTAGAGGTATGTAACACATCAGAATAATGTAAACTATCATTCTGTTAAAATTTGTACTTAAGAATTTCATTCTAAATAGTTCATTTATAAATATTTTGTGGACATGGCGTACTATAATTCTGAGGAAAAATGAATTTTTTGAATCTCATATTACGCCATGTCCAAAACCAATTTTCCACATCAGCTAAAATACATTCATAATAGTATTAAAAGTTGTGCTAATATGTTCTTGATCATGCATTATTTTTTACCGATAAACTCATTTCGACATTTGACAACGTTTTTGTAGAGTATATTATGGTTAAACTTTGAACCTCAAATTCTCAGTTTGACAGTTGAGGGACATGGCGTACTATAACTTTAGGGCGACGATTTGTTCAACTGGCAGCGAGTTATATTTTTAAATTATATTAAAATGAGGTTAATAAACTTTTCAGTTTTTAATTTTTTTCTTCGAATCTAAGCATCGGATCAAAAAACTGTATATAGAAAAAATCCATTATTGTATTCTCTACAACTCTGTGTTTAAAACAAATTAATCTTGTCACTTTCAGTATTTGAATTTTATGCGGTTTCTTCGATCCGGACCTTCAATTCGTAAGCTATTACGAAGTAAAAAACGAATTTAGAAATTTGTTTATAATATTTGTTACTAACATTAGGAAGTATTTTATTGTAAAAATTGTCTGTACTAAATTATCTCTCTAAAATCATATAGAATTTTCTATAAGGATGTGAGTTTCAAAATCATCGATGCGGCGGTTTAATTGTAGATTATTTCAAATTAAAACATTTAAAATAGCAGTCAAATTTAACAATTGCCAAGCAGTGAATAACATTTTCAATTCAAGTAAAAAGTTTAATAATACATACCTTAAAACGTATCAATTTGTTGAAATGTCTTCTGTAATATTCTAAAGGTCCAAGACTGTCCAATACTCCAATACACTTACATAGCACGCACTGCAGAACGGTTTCGAACTAACTGACGATGGAAAATTACTATTCCCAAGACCCTTCTTCTTCAATTTGAAAATATCAATTTTTCCGCATAATATTTCTAGGAAAAAGTTTCAAGAGGCCGTACTCCTATAAGGAAACAATGCAGGTATCGGAGAACTCAAATCTTCTGCAGACACTGGATGTCAAGCCTGATGATAAACAGATGTGGCACAATGGTCCTAAGCTGTGACCGCCATAAAAGTAGGTACAGAGGAGCTGCTAAATGCTGCAGTTTCAAGCATTAGAAACCTTACAGTACATTGAGGTCCACATTACGACGACCAAATATTTTCAACTGATGGTGTTTTAATGGGACTGTATCTGTTTGCATGACAGAATGTCCCATTTGTATTTATCTAAAAATGTATTTATCCCGAAATGCAACGAATAAGCATTTTCATTTTCCCATCTAATGCAAATATCGATTCCATTGGATTTCACCCAAAATTTAATTCTGCCAAAATCTACGGAAAGATGCACTTTCGTTGGATGAGAAAAATTAATAGAAAATCTGCATCCAATAAGAATGCTTATTCCCTTGGCTTGGAGCAGAACAAAGAAAAAAATGAAGTTGAGTTTTTTGAATAAAGTTTATGATAAAGTAGATTTAATGCTTTCACGATGATTCATTATGATAAATTAAAATTTTAAAGCTTTTTCGGGTTTCAATCGTGTGCGAAACTATGAATGTTGCCGACGTTTCGTGAACATTGCAGTTCACTTCTTCAGGGCTGACCTGAAACTGAAGTTTCAGGTTATGTTTTTCTTATATATGTATTCTCTACGATGCCTGTGATTGGCCAGAGCGCCCCATGGTGGGGACTGGTCGAACTTGATTGGCTAATCAAGTCTTTTTTAAAAACCCCGGGAGGACGGAAAGCCAAATCGGATTAGTATCATATCCATTGTCCCTATTGATGTTATTAGGGTGTTTTAAGATTTCGATTGCTTCTCTATGTTTTCTTGGAAATTTATTGCACGTTTTTGCGATGACGGTTCTTTTGTCAAATAAAATGCTATGTCCTGTTTCGACATGATGCTCAGCTACTGCTGATTGCGTGCAATGTTTTAGCCTGACTTTACTCTCATGTTCCTTTACACGTTGACCTACCGCCCTCCCGGTTTCTCCAATATAGACTTTGCCACGAGAACAAGGGATTTTATATACTCCTGGATCACTGAAAGGTTCCTTTTTATCTTTAGGGTTGTTTAGAAGTTGTCCTATTTTCGCAGGTGGTTTAAATATGGTTTGGATGTTGTGTTTGTTGATAATTCTTCCTATTTGTTCTGTGATACCTTGAATGTAGGGTAGGATGGTGGTCGTTTTTCTCTCTCTTTCTTTACTAGGTTGTGTTGACTTGTTTTTTTGAGTGTATTTTCTTATTGCTTTATTAATTTGTTTGTTTGTGTAATCGTTTTGTATTAGCATTTGTTTAACATTTTGTAGTTTCTTTTGTAAGTTATCTTTATCTGTTATGGAGACAGCTCTGTATATAAGGGAGTTGATGACTGATTGCTTTTGAGATGGGTGGTGGTGGGAGGAGGCATGTAGGTACCTGTTTGTATGGGTAGGTTTTCTGTAAACTTCATGTCCTAATGTGTTATCAGATCTTTTGTAAACTAGTACGTCCAAGAAAGGCAATTTTCCATTTTGTTCAATTTCCATGGTGAACTTGATACTAGGGTGTAACTGATTGATGAAATTGAAGAACTTGTGTAGTTCATCCAGTCCATGTCTCCAGATGACAAAAGTGTCGTCAACGTAACGGCACCAAAATGCCGGTTTAAGCTTGGATTTGTTAAAGATTTTAGTTTCTAGATTTTCCATGAAAATGTTGGCTATTACAGGTGAGATTGGAGATCCCATTGCTGCTCCTGAGGTTTGTTCGTAAAATTGGTTATTGAAAGAGAAGTAGGTATTAGTGAGACAGTGTTCTATCAAAGGTGTGAGATTGGAGGGGAAGTTTGCAAAGGATTTAATAATATCGATTGTATCAGAGATTGGTAC
>CAKNYM010046156.1:0-13400 GCA_932195095.1 Andricus curvator
GTCCGAAACGAGAAGTGCCAAATTTTCTGGAACTACGATTTTCGGGCAGCAGTCTCCGTTGCGCACTCGAGGCCTGACATTGTTCTCCAAGACTTCGAGAAACGAACTATATTCGTGATCGAATTCTCGGCTCCGTCCGAATACAACATCACTGCAAAGAAGAAAGAAAAAGTGGAGAGGTATCAAGACCCTAAAAGAGAGCTACAACGACTGTACCCAAAATATTCGGTACAAGTAATTGTCCTTGTGATAGGTGCTCTTCGGAGGTGCGAAACTATCACTGGTTCGTAACCTTAAAGCCATACCCGCGTGCCAAAAATATGCCAAGGCACTTGCGAGATGGATGCAGAAAGCTGTCATCCTTGGGTCGCTTCGTGTCCTCAAGACACACGAGGGTTTCGCCGGCCTGTCGTTGTGATTTCGTTGTTGCCTATGACCACCCATCTCACGGTTGTGAGACGTGGCCGTGGGTGTGATTTACCGCGGTGCTACTGGGGGCTATTGACATTTTTTTGATGGCAGTTGCTCTTAGAGTGACCCTGCGGTGGTTGTTTAACTTTTTTCTAAATTATATATTTGAACGTGAGAATTTTCTGGATTCTAAAGAGTCTGGTAAACTATTTCTATACCTATTCTATACATTCTATACACATTCTAAAAAATTGCAAACGTACAAAAAACACGATGAAGGATCTCGGTCTGATATCTAGCAGTTCTTGGACCAGTCGTTACATTCAACAGGTCGATTCTGGATATGAGCCTAATATCCAGGTGTCTTCTGGACGACTTCTACGGGGAAGTTTGATCTGTAAGATCTTCCTTCCCCAATAGTTGAAGAAAAAAGTCCCTCCAGGGATTTACGATCAAGAAATCCAAAAAAGCAGGGAGGCCTTTAGAGAGATGAGGGCACTCAAAAAGAAGGTTAGGCAAGTCTCTCAGCTCAGCCCCGCAGTCGCGTTCATCAGGAAGGTTCTACCCCATCCTTTGGAAATGGGAGCCCGTACATATATAGGAGGTTCTAAGCCTAGTCACCAATTTGATAAAACGCCGCGGGAAGTGAAAGCCCATAAACCATGTCCTTCTAAATTTGAACGCTACCCGTTTGAAATACTCCCTATGGTTATCAGGTTTCTCACGATAAGGCCAAAGCAAGCACTTCCAGAATTCGACGTCTCCTTTTATTAGCCCCAACACGTCCCCAACCTGCGAGCCAGTCCTAATTCTGAAATTCAGAAAGGACGCAGCATTAGTGAACCTATCAGCACGCTCGTTAGCATCAATGCCGACATGAGCCGGAATCTAAAGCAGACCAACCGTCAAACCGCGAGAGAATTCCACCGACATGGAACCCGAGAAAACTACACAACGAGAGATATTCATATTCAGAATATATTTCAATGCAGAAACAATCGCATAGAGCTCCGCGGACTTAATAGAGGAGCCCTCCTGTATGGGGAGACCCAACCTGTAGTCCATCTCAGGAGAACAAAAGGCAGAGACCAGTCTGTAAAATGCCTCATTCGGATCGGCACATGCTCCAAGAAGCCCACCCAAGACACAGTCATTCTGAATCCTATGAAGGAGCTCCTCCCAGTCATCAAAGGAAGCCGGTCTGAAAAATTTACTACAACTCATCAACACCCCATGCATTGAATTAAAAGAAGAAACCAGGGCAGACTTATCAGTCCTGAGTTTGAATTCCCTGCATTTTTTACCCCTCCCGAGTCTCCCCCTAACAATTCATAATTCAAGCATTTTAGGAAAATACTCATCACTAAAAATACTTAAACGTGTACATGCATATTGCCTATGATTTATTCAGAACTCACAATATAAAAACCAAATCACATGTCCTTTGTCGGAAGCCGAACTTGAAACTTCCGAGCTCAAATTCATTTAGTTAACACAATCATTTTAACCTTTAATAATAAATTCAAGATCTTTCACACATCAAAAAAGTCTGAACGTCGGCGGACGACTCGATTACGCTTAAATCCCCGACAATCAGAAACACCCGATTGTCTTTCCAAAAAATCACCACATTGTAAGACTAATCATTCGCTCAGAATACGTTCAAATAATGCATACCGGTACTCAAGCTACCTTGTATGGAGTCACTTACTTCGCAGCCAAAGCCGTTAATTTTGAATTAGTCGGCCATCTAACTACAAAATCATTTCTCGGTTGCTTGAAAAGATTTGTCTTGTATCACAGAATATTTCTTCTGACAACAGTACACATTTTATCAGGCTCTAAACGAGCTAAATAGCTCTATGATTCAATTTAATCAGCACAAGCGGATCCTAAGGTTCAAACTTATTCATCAAAGGAGCCAATTACATGGGATTTCATCCCCACTCGTGCCCCTCACATAGGCGGTCTCCGGGAGGCCTCTGCTGAATCCTTTAAGCATTATTTGCTTATAGCAATTCGCAAAACATGCATGTTAGAAGTAGAAGCCATTCTCAACTCTCGAAATCTCTTCTCTTCCTCCTGATGCTAATGATTTACTCCTGGCAATTTGCTGATCGGTAGTCTATTAACCAACTTTCCGCAGACTGATCTACGTGAAATCCCGATTGGGCGGCTGTCATCAGGGGAACATGCTTAACATATGCCACAGCATTTTTGGTCAGGATGCAGAAAGAGTATCTGCATCAGATGGTCTGCTGCAACAACTGCCAATCATCTAGCGATTCGGGCATTATCAGGGTCGGTACTCTGTGCGATTCAAAGATAATTCATCACATGAACAATTACCCTATTTTTCCTATAAGACATTATGATCATCTTCATGTGTATGTGTGTTCCTTGCATGTCTATTGCGCATATAATATTTTTTTCCCATACATGGGGCATGTTCGTTTGTCTATATGATAGCAGTTTACCCACCAATTTATAGACTTTCACTAGCGTACCTCCCGGAATTACAGGAGGTGGAATTTTCATCCTCAGACGAAGCGGGTATTTTCAAATAGTCATAACTTCCTTTTCTTCAAATGCGAATTGATTTTTTATGAATTAAATCAAAAGGGTTTTTCATGTCCTCCCATTTTATAAAATCCATTTTTTTTAATTTGTATGGACTAATTACAATTTAAAATGTATATTGAACATTTTCTACTCTTCGGGCACAATGTTCAAAATTATGGAACTGCTAACAGTTATGCGGTTATCGGAATATTTTCGGGCGAAACCCTCCCTCACGCGCTCTAACAGACTGAACAGTCCAGCCAGTCCACCAACCAGCGCTTCTTTGTTCAAATTCGATTAATTCAAAAATACTTTTGATTGGTGCAAAAACCTTCCAAAAATTACGTTTAGGAGTTCTACATGCATCGAAAATTTTATCATGTATTTATATACACAGTAAAAAGTGAACCTTAAGGGCCACCCATCTAACGACATAATTTAAAGGGTGATCAAAAGAAGAACACAAGCACGGAAAGTCAGCATCAATTGGAAATCTTAAAGTCCGATCTCTTTGCGGAAAGAAATCATTCATGTTTGGTTCGTAAAGTCAAATGTATAATGCGGAGAGTCAGTAATCTCATGACAGACAGTCTGTCAATCGAGATGACTCTACGCCTGAAGGACGCAATAAAAATTCGAGGTTAGGTGCGTCGCGGCGTCATAACAGAGATAACAGGATGAAAGTAGAAAATTAAATTCTGCAATTATCGTCATATTATCTAGGTCATATAGATCATATAGATCATATAGTTGATACAATTTTTGCTGTAAGAGTTCTACGGTAAACCTTTCTTAACTCGTAATTAGTTCAGATGAGCCCTCGAATTATCATGTCCAGAAACTGGGCTATTCTTGCACGAATATCCAGAACCTGATGCATTGTTATTGTACCGATAGCACGATCGCTTCGGTTTCGTGTTAACGAGGGTTAACTGTAATTAAAAATTGGCATAATTTTACCGTAGCGTCATTGTTCGTATCTTTGTAAAAACAAAATCTTCTTCGCCCATCGCTTTTTCGTTCGTCTTCGATCTTAAATCACTATCAGCCAAGAGTTACTGACTTTATGTTCATCTGAATATCATAAATTAAGTTACATAAAGAATGTAAGGCCACTCTGAAAGTCAGTTCAGTTAAATGTTGAGGTTTTCTATTTACTGTGCACAAATTAGGGAACAAACACGTTTTTCAGGGACGTTGACGAATTATGTTAAGTTTTTTTCCCCCTTTTTACTTCCCTCCTCTCCATAATGCATTTTCCGAGATTTTCCTTTATATTTTCACCATTACAATCAATATTAAATAAATTTCAACCTGTATTCATCGGCGAAAATTGATGGATTGACACTTTTACTAATTACTTGTAAAAGATAAACATCAACTGGCAATAGTTTATACTATTTGAAGCGTGCTCTGCATTGGCATAGGAATAGGAGGGGACTAGCCACATGCTTCTAACTTGGGCGCGGGGATTGATTATAAGTTACAAGGGGAGTCTATCCCATGTTGGTTTGCAAAAGTAAGAGGAGTAATTGAGAGAAGGAGAACAGTCAGCTCTTTCTCTCGCAACACCGGTTTAGCAATCCAATATGGTAGAACGCCCCGCTCGTTATTTCGACCATGTTACGACATTCCCAGTCCCCTCCTATTTCTATATCCATGGTGCTCTGCAACAGTACATTATGCGCCACTTCTCAAAAGAGTCATTTTGTACCAGCGCGGAATCGGGTATTTACAGTTCAGAATCCACTACAGCCTACAATTCTTAACCGATTTTGATGTTTTCATATTAGAAATGCTCAGGATTGAATTCTGCAGATCGATATCGGGCACGATTTTTCAATTTCACTCTGTGGAATTTATTATTCAAACAAATAGAGCGTTAAAATTGGACATTGCACAAATATTATTTATTTTTCTCCGGGGAAAAGACTTGGGAGAAGTCGCTATCTATCATAATTATTGCAGATACACTTTAGGAACATAAATATTTAGTTTAAGATTTAAGGTAAATGTTATAAACAATTTATTTATAAAAACATTTTCATGAGGTGCTCAACCGCATTAAAAAACTTTATTTTTATTAAAAATGCCTAAATATCTCATAGAAGTAGTATTTAGAGTGAAAAATAACCATTATTTGACAATTACCATTATTATAAATATTGTAATGAATACATTTTTTTCGAAGTAATATTTTTCTCATGAAACAACTTTCAAGTTAATTATGAATCATAATCAATAGCTGCAGAAAATTATAAATGTTGAATATTTGTATTGTTAATAACAATAATATTTTGATGATTATGATGATGAATTATAAATGACTGTTCATTCAAAATATTGTTGCTGACAATAATAATTGCGAGTTGATGCAACATGATTTAGCAGAGAAAATAATTTTTTTCAATGAAAAACGCTAAATTTTTCAATTTGTATTTAATATTGTTATTCGCAATACAAATATTCAACATTTATATTTTTCTGCAGCTTTGGATTATAATTTAGAATTAATTTAAAAATAATTTGATAGGAAAAACAATACTTAAAAAAAAGTTTATTAGAATATTTATGATAATGGTAATTGTTAACTAATGGCTATTTTGCATTCTATATACTACTTCTGCGAGATATTTAGGCATTTATAATCAAGACAAAGTTTTTTGTTGCGGTTGCGCACCTTATGAAAATAATTGTTCATATAAATTGTTTATAACAATCGGCTTACATTTTAAGCTGAATATTTATGTTCCTAGAGTGTATCTGCGATAATTCTGATAGATAGCCACTTCTCTTAAAACTTTTCTTCGGAGAAAATCAATAATATTCGTAAAATCTTCAATTTTGACATTCTAATTATTTAAATAATCAATTCCACGGAGCAAAATTGAAAAATCGGGCCTGAAGTCGTTCTGCAGTATTAAATTATGAGCATTTAAAAAAAACATCAAAATCGGTCAGGAATTGTATGCTGTAGTGCAATATGAGCAGTAAATTCCCGATTCCTCCTACTGTGCGCCGACCAGTCACGGCGAAGCGTCTAGGGAAGCGTCTAAGGGGAAACCCTTATGTGCTTGTTAAAAACTAATGTCAGATGCGTATCATGCTCTGACCTGTTTCCAAATGATTTTAGTACCAAGGGTAATTTATACCCAGAAAATCTGATTTTCTAGGGAATTTTCCTAGTCTACGGGAAAATCATGACGTGCTTGGGAGAAACTAATGTCGCATTCGTTTTTGGCGCCCCAAAATACACATAGATACCATACTCTGACCTCTAGCTTTTTTTTGTGGTCCTGTGTTATCATTAAAAACGAAAGTGCGATAGGGAGTACTGCTAGCCTGTACTAATGTTACAGCTATCATAGCGTGCGACAGTATGTTAAGGCCTGGATTTCGTGCCCAATCGGCAGTGACGACCCATTCAATGATTTCTATTTCTATTTCTCTTTCGACAATTGAAATCACATGCAGCAGTACATCGAACCGTGTCAGATGCAGGCATAACAAAATTTAAATCTCATCTGTGGTCCCTTGGATCTAAATCCTGACGTTAGAAAACTGACATTAAGAAAATTATATCATCCACGAACCTTAAGTGTAGATCGATTTCTTTAGTTATATTCATTTTAATAATTTTTACGTATTTTCTAAAGTGTTACCTTTAAATTGTGAGTTTTTAAAAATAAAAATATGGAAAATTACGATTTTTGACAAATTCATTTATATAAATTGTTTTTCAGTAATAAAGACCTTTCAGCAAGTGAAATGGACTATTAATGCTGTTATGGAGTTTAACATGTAAAATGTATCGTACTTTTACTTCTTCTATTTTGGTCAGGAAATTATAAGAAATATTATGCAAAAGTTTTAGGCATATCAAAAACGGTATAAAATCGCAATTTTTCGAAGCGCGCTGCGAGCCTTAGATATGTTTGTGTAACTTGAAGTTTTGAAGACACATTTTTGAGACTATTGAGAACAGTTGAAAAAAACGAATTAACCTCTAATTTACATTAAGAAAAGAATGAGAAAAGCTAATAAAAAATAAAAAATTTAAGTCTATCACCGACTGAAGGGACTGCAGGTAGACAATTAGTAACGGCTATAAAAAAATCTCGGCTGGGCCGATCATTGTGCACCGTATTTGCTACGGTGCCAAGCTTCCTGAAGGCCTTGTGTACAGTGAACATAAGAGGCGTCTCTTGTAAAAAGGATAGGTCACTCAAAATGACATGAATGGCAGAGTCATAATAAGTTAATAAATCTTTGGTATAACAACCGTGCCGAAAGTTGAATGGCACCTGGGTGAGGTGCCCTTAACGGTGACTCTGGGATACCGGGTGACCTCTTAGAGTATGCAACCTTATCCCAGAATGCAGGACTCTACAAGGACTGATGAACCCTTTCCCTAGCTGCTCGTGTGAACAACAATTACACCACCAAACAACGAGAAAGTTGTAAATGCGGTTCAAAACGGTGGAACGCGCCGAACACCCGACAATGGGTCGGCAAACAGAGCCGATCACCCTTGAGTTCGGGGTGCTCGAATTAATTTAGATGAACACACGAGGACGAGCCGTCGAAATGCCTACATTGCGTCGACGAATCAACACAAGGATGACTAGCTAGAGTGCTACGATGCCAGCATTATCCCTGTTCACAGAGGTTTTATGGCGCGTATGCACACTCTGTGATGCCAGAAACGCCTAGAGATTCAGCACCTTTCGCATTAATCATTGCAAAATCAAGTGGTCTACCTCTCGAAAAAGGGATATGTACGCACGGCACTTCCCCAACCGCTTTAGGATCAAGCCGCAGATGAACAGTAGGAAACGACATAAGGACCAACCGTGGAAAGAAGGCACCTACTTAGAGATGATCGCCATTTCAGGACAGGAAGGAACATTAATATCCAGGTTCCTTATAAGCCCCAAGACCTGGCTCAAAAATGGATTCCTCCCTTCGTGAGGATATTTTGGATAAGTTCGACCTCTGAACCATCAAGTGTTCAGTTTATGGTGCTGCGAGAGCTTTGGCTGATTCAAATCGAAGGCTTAAACTGACGATTGATCAAAAGAGTGTAATTGACTGCATATAGCCTGGTAGACCGTTCACGGAAAGGGCTTGAAAGTTCGCCCAAGAACTGTGGATCTACCATCACACTGAACAATTCAAAGCTGCTGACAATCGAGCAGTATATTGTTAACAAAATACGAGTGTTATCTGACGAAAGCAGGAGAACATAAAAAAGGGAGAGACACTGATAATATCATCCGCTTTAAGGAGTTTTGCGGCAACTTCATAACATTTGAGGAGGAATGTCCATCAATCACTGCCGAAGAGGCGAAAAAGCACTCAGGGGCACGAAAAACTTTTTCGCTGCAGGACCAAATCGTATCAAGAACTTCTGGGGTTTTTTTTGTAGAGGAGGTGAGAATGCGTTTACGCACTGAGTGTGGGACTCAACCGGAAAACGGTAATACCCACTAAACTCACCTCCTCTTTCCTGCCAACCCATGTTCCCGGAATCCGCTCTCTCATTACTTCAGGAACATGGGTTATAGGCATTCTACGGCGTGCTTCGGCGTCCCGCTGTTCTGCCTGCTTGGCATTTCAACTCTTGAGTCAGCTGTTCGCCTCATTCCGGAGGCTTCTTCGACGAGGCTGCCTCTCTGAACGACGCACACCTCATGGTCCCCGGCAGATGGTCGGTCCGGGGATTCCCTTCTTTCGTGGCGCAGAGGTAGCACTGCGGCGTACCTTCGCACGCCGCAGCCCTATGGCCCTCTTTGTCACACCTCCAACATAATTTGGTCCTTTCGGGACCCTCGCAGCCCGCTGCTCTGTGCCCAAAGGCATGACAACGGTAACATCGGCGAACCTCCGTCTTTTTCCGGACCCTACAGGACATCCACCCCACCTTTAGATGCCCTGTCCGGATGATTCGCGACGCCAGCTCCTCGCTGAGCTCAACTTAGGCCTTAAGGTGTCCCCTAAAGGCCCTTTTCGTCAGGTTCACCTCCAAATCCTCCAGAGCTATACCGCCGAAGTGACTGCGTACGACATTCTTCACCTCCTCCGCGTCTGTGGTTGAGTTTAGATCGAGGACCTCAACCTCCATGCGGGGAACAAGATCCCGCACCGAAATTCCGACGCCAACTGCCTCCCTGATCGCAGATGACAGCTTTGTCCTGCCATCTGCTGCAGGACCCACCTCAATGAGGATTTCCCCCTTCTTTGTCTCCCTGACACCCATCATTTTGACACCAAGGGTGTCCGGTTTCACCTTTCGTTTGAGGTCCCTTAGGACCTCGGCGTAGCTAAAAACCCTGAGCCGGTTTTATTATGACCGCCTCATGTCCAGCTCTCCTCTTCGGCTCCTTCTTCTTATTCATTTTGGGTGCAGAAGTTGTCCCTTCTTCAACATCCCTCTTCGGTCTTGAGGATGCTGCTACGGTCGTGCGGGGCCTCGGCTTCTTCGTGATTGGTTTGGCGGGGCCAGCCTCAACGGGATCCAGCGTGCGTTCCCTCTCTCGCTTCCCAGAATAGGGAGTGGGATTTTTCACAGTTTCTTCGGTCTGGGTACCTGGCTGGTCTCTTGCCTCGCCTTGGCCATCTTCTTATATTCGGCAAACCTTTTACCGATGTCCTTTCCAACCCCCTTTGGAACATCTTGGTAGCTCTAATCAGCGAAATCTATGGCGATTCTGAGCGAACTCATTTTACGCTGCGCTTCTTCTAGTCCATGCCTGATTGGCATGAACATATTCCTCTTTGCGGCGCAGAAGTCCAGCATCGTTCCCAAGACCCCATTCAGATCCTCAATGAGTTTCCGACTCTCCTTCATTTGTCCTGCCACAAGCATTAGAAATTGCCTAGCATCAGTCTTTTGACTGATTTCCAGATCTCCCACCACGTCCGATTCTCCTTCCAACTCCTCGCACACGCTTCGATTTAGGTTTTCTTGTTTATTCGCCATCTAGTTCCCACGAGTAGCTAGGGAAATATAGGGCTACCCCCGCAGAGCCCTGCATGCGGGAGTAAGGTCTGCATACTCTAGGAGGCGACCTGGTATCCTAGAGACACCGTTTGGAACACCATACCCTGGTGCCATTCAGTCTTCGGCACGGTTGTTAAAATAAGTTTGCAAAAAATCAAGTCTTTTGTTTAAACATGAACGAGATAAAATATTGGCTCACCGAAATTCGGTGAATGGAAAAAATGGAAATGTAGGCTATGTTTTCCGAAATTTGGTGACAGTAGAATAAAGAAATTTCAATGAGCCTAGATAATTCGTACATTATTGCAAATAATCAGTAACCGTCCTAATTAATGTAGAATTTAATAAGATGTTTTGGATTCTCGGAATTCTTCTGAAGAAATGGAATTCTCTTCTAAAATCTTTAGAACACACGTGGAATTATTGTAAATTCCTTCAAATCTTTTAAATTTTGCAGAATTCTCTCGATTTCGTAGAATTCTGAAAATTAAAAAAAAACGAGTACATCTTAATTCAGTAGTAATTTACCGTCAGTGAAGGAATCTCTCCGAAGCAGCTACAAGCATCTTCTTCGACAGATTTGGTCTTCCAATCTGTCGGCTTTGAACAAGGTATCTGCGACTAACATGCTTGCCCTCCCGGTTCTACTCTACTCGTTTAGGCTAGTTCAATGTACGAAGAACGAGCTTAAGGCCCTTGATGTCATTACACGTAAGATCATGCATATGCATAAAAGCTTGCATATCAATTCGTCAGTTCCGCGATTATATATTTCACGCCATCAAGGCGGACGCGGACTTCTGAAACTCCAGTGTCTTCATAACCGGATTGTTCTAAGTACAGCTTACATCAACGTCTGTACCCAAAATATTCGGTACAAGTAATTGTCCTTGTGATAGGTGCTCTCAGAGGTGCAAAACTATCACTGGTTCGTAACCTTAAAGCCATACCCGCGTGCCAAAAATATGCCAAGGCACATGCGAGATGGATGCAGAAAGCTGTCATCCTTGGGTCGCTTCGTGTCCTCAAGACACACGATGATTTCGCCGGCCTGTCGCTGTGATTTCGTCGTTGCCTATGATCACCCTTCTCACGGTTGTGAGACGTGGCCGTGGGTGTGATTTACCGCGGTGCTACTGGGGGCTATTGACATTTTTTGGATGGAAGTTGCTCTTTGTGAAACCCTGCGGTGGTTGTTTAACTTTTTTTTTAAATTATATATATACATACATATACAGGGTGTTTTTTTTAACTTGAGACAACGAAATATCTCAAAAAATACGCATCCTACGGAAAAAATGTCTGTAATAAAAACTTTTTATTTTCGAGGGAGAAAAAAGATTTGCTAAAATTGACCCACCCCCACCCCCACAGGAGGCAAGGGTGGGGGTAACTTCGTAATTTCAAATGGCAACCCCAATTTTTTATCACAGATTGAGATTCTCCTTTACGAAATACGTAAGTTTTATTCGGAAAATTTGTTTCGATTCGCGATAGATGGCGCTGCAATTTCGAAAAATGTAATTGTTGACACTACTTTTAGCTCTACCCAGGAATAACGACGCGGATGTAGTAGTTGTCTATTCCCTTCGGGGTGCTTAATTTCGGTGAGTCCCCTTGCCTCTCACCATCCATCGGGGTGCTTGAACTTTTGGCAACGGGACAGTAAAAGTGATAAAACTGTCGAAAACCATTCCCGAATGCAGTTGGTTGACGTCAGTCCGGCCGACCGATAACCGCCTCTGTCCGTGCTTAACGTTTATTCATTAGGTAGGTTGATTGTGTTCATTTGATTTGGGTGTGTTGGTTGCTTTCGTTTGGGTTATTGTTGTTGGTCACGTTCGTTTGAGTTGGTTTGGGTGTCGTTGTATTTCCTCGTTACCTTACTTCATTACTTTTACAATGGAAATTCTATCTCAGCAACAGAAGATTGAAATGATTCTCATTTATGGATAAAGTGGCAGGAATATCAATGATGCTCTCACGCTTTATGCTCAACGCTTTCCAGAAAGTGTTTCTTCACGCGCTTCTTTTTACCGGGTTGTCCGAAACTTCATCAGTGACGGAAGTGTACAACCGAAAAAAAGGAAGCGTCAAGTAACAGTTACTGGAGTTGATAATGAAATTGCAATTTTAGCTGCAGTCACTCATGACCCTCATGTTAGTACTCGACAACTAAGCCGCGATTCCGGAATGTCTCTATCCAGTGTTTGGAAGGTATTAAAACGTAATAATTATCATCCGTATCATATTTCACTGCATCAAGAAATTCATGGCAATGATTTTCAGAACCGAGTGACATTTTGTCAATGGGCGGTTCAGCAGATACAAGGAAACCCGAATTTCTTTTTTCTAGTACTCTTCACAGACGAGTCGTCTTTCACAAACCATGGTAACGTTAATCGGCACAACATGCATTATTGGAGTGTAGAAAATCCACATTGGTTGCGTGAAGTTGAGCATCAGCGTCCATGGTCCGTGAACGTTTGGTGTGGAATAATTGGAGATCAACTTATCGGTCCGTATTTTATTGATGAAAATTTGAACGGTGAAAAATATCGTAACTTTTTAGAAAATCAACTTCCAATATTGCTGGAAGACCTAAGCTTGGAAGTGCGACACAACATGTGGTTTCAACATGACGGTTGTCCAGCACATTATGCGGCAATCGCGAGGGAAGTACTCAATCGCGAATTCAATGGACGTTGGATCGGTAGAGGAAGTCCAGTAAATTGCCCTGCCAGATCGCCAGATCTTACGGCGCCGGATTTCTATTTGTGGGGTTATCTAAAGAATCGCGTGTATCAAGAAGTGCCCACAACTCGTGATAACATGATCGAGCGAATCAGGTCTACTTGTGAACAAATATCACCAGACACAATTCGCAGTTGTGTGGAATCTTTCAAAGCTCGGATTAACAAGTGCATCGAAGTGCGAGGACACCATTTTGAGCACTTATTGTAAAATAATTAATCGAAATCAAGCATCCCTGTGGTGAGAGGCAAGGTGACTCACCGAAATCAAGCACCCCGATGGATGGTCAGAGGCAAGGGCACTCACCGAAATTAAGCACCCCGAAGGGAATAGACAACTACTACGTCCGCGTCGTTATTCCTGGGTAGAGGTAAAAGTAGTGTCAACAATTTCATTTTTCGAAATTGCAGCGCCATCTATCGCGAATCGAAACAAATTTTCCGAATAAAACTTACGTATTTCGTAAAGGAGAATCTGAATCTGTGATAAAAAATTGAGGTTGCCATTTGAAATTACAAAGTTACCCCCACCCCTGCCTCCTGTGGGGGTGGGGTAAATTTTAGCAAATCTTTTTTTCCCCTCGAAAATAAAAAGTTTTTATTCCAGATATTTTTTCCGTAGGATGCGTATTTTTGGAGATATCTCGTTGTCTCAAGTTAAAAAAAACACC